>VWYO01018826.1:66020-80309 GCA_013400275.1 Rhadina sibilatrix
AAAGAGTGATAAAGTATTGGAATGGCCTGCCCGGGGAGGTGGTGGAGTCACCACCCCTGGATGTGTTTAAACAAAGCCTGGATGTGGCACTGGGTGCCATGGTCTAGTTGAGGTGTTAGGGCCTGGGTTGGATGATCTTGAAGGTCTCTTCTAACCCAATGATTCTGTGATTCTGTAAGCCAAGAAACTTGTTTGATTTCCTGGACCTCAGGCTAACAGGGCAAAGCCTGGATGCAAGCCAGGCTGTGGATGGGCTTCCTTACTTCTGACTCTTTCTCCTGAATTAGGAGTCACAGGATTTGTGTGGGATTTGCTATTTTAAGTCTCTTCAGTGTGTCCTTGGATAAATGGAATTAGAAAACTAAATGACAGCGAATCACTTTAGAAGCAGTGCCTCACCTCTGTGACACCTGCAGTGTCCCCTTCCCTCCACAGTGGTGGACATAAACGTCCTGAAAAATCTCACACACCCACTTTTGGCATTCCAGAGCTCCCCCAGGACCAAAGCTGCTCCTGCCCATGTCTTTCTCCTGGACCAAAGAGACAAATGACACCTCTGAGCGTTTGCCTGCCTTCTCCACAGGGAGTGTGTCCCTCCCATAGCCCCTGCACTTTCCAGCCCCTGACTGCCTTCACAAGCACCCAGGTGCCACATTTGTCTTTCCCTCTTCCGTGGGATGGAGGCCTCTGTGTGCTGCAGTTTAAGGTGAGCACCTTGTCTGTACGGGTGTCAGGGCTGCTGCTGTGACCTTGCAATAAGAATGCCTTGGGTTTGTTGGTGCACCAGATCTCTTATTTCAATTATGAAATGCTGTTTAGAAGTCATAGCTCAGGAGTTCTGGCCTAATTTCTCTTACAAATGGCTTATATGGATTTCTCTTGCTAGAAAATTAATTGACCATACAATAAACTATTTTCCCTTGAGCAGGGACTATTCTGTTTCCTGTGACGTTGTAGTAAGCTGTCTTTGGGCCAAATATTTAAAGGTATTTAGGTGCTTAAAGATGCAGGTAATGTGAATTTTCCAAAATACCTAGCTGCCTAATACACAGTGATTTCAGTGGGAGTTGCCATCAAAGAGCTTCTAAAAATCCCACTGTGCACCCATCTGCTCCTTTAAGCACCTGAATTCCTTTAAAAAGCAGGTCCTTCCCTCCATCAGGGGAGGCAAATTTTATTTTTCCTAATGTTGACGGAGCTTCTTAATACATTTTCTCGGCTATTGCCTGCCACCTTTAGCTTATTTTCATTGTTTTGATGATGATGTCAAAGCTAGCTGATGATCATGTTTATGCAGTTCCAAGCAGAGCGTGGGCACACAGCATCCATCCTCTGTGACACGGACTTGGCACGGCAGCTCGTGTTAATAAATCAGGGCTAGGAGGTTTGTAGGCAAGCAAACTGTCAGGAAGTTGCTGCAACTTCTGCAGAGTATTAAATGATCCCTGTGTTCTCCTAACTTTTCAAACCCTCTCTGAAAACCCGTGTTCTGTCTCTCATTAGAGTGCCTTTGATCCAGTGAAAACATCAGTCCCTTGAGTTAATATTTCATCTGGCTGTAAGGGCCATGTAATTTGCTACGACATGAAGTCAATAGGTCTCTGCTGCCTCACCCCAGCAGGACTTGTGTGTGTAGGCAAGAAATTCTCTTCAAAACATGAATAACGTGGGTCTGATCAAGAATTTATGTCTCTGGTTAACTAAAGGAAAAAAAAGTGGAGTGCGAACATCCGTCCATCTAGGCACAAAAGCAGCTCGAGGGAAAGAAAACATTTCACTTTGTATCAATCCTCGTTCTCAATTTAATACATAAACAGGAGTGTCAGGACATGTACATCTTGCAGAGCCACAGAAATAGCAGTAGATTGATCTATCATTTTTTACTGCCTTGGCCACCCTAGTTATGTGCTTTCTATGACCATGTACTTGGAAACCTCAGATGGTCCTTCTGCATTAACCTCCACCTTCTGTCCTCATCTCTCCCCCTGGCCACCCCCTGCTACATTCTGAAATTTTAATTTCATTGCACAAGTTGCCGTGGAATGAAAATAAACATTTGTCTGTGGAGAGTTTGCTGAGTCTGGAATATTCAGTGTGGCTTAAGCTAATTTGAAAACAAGTGGCTAAAATTGTGCTTTTACTTTTGAAGGCTTTCCCAGCAATATTTCGTTCCGTGGCCTCCAAAGGAGGGAAGCATTTAGGAATATGCATTAATCCTCACTGGGAATTGATCCAGAGCTTGTTTTAAGCATATGCTTAAGTGGTTTGTTGAACTGGGGCCATGGCTGCCCAGACCCATCTCTGGATGAGATTTAATTGAGCAATGAGAGCATTTGAATTCATTTACTTGTACTTGTGGGGTTTGAGATAGATAGATAGATAGATAGATAGATAGATAGATAGATAGATAGATAGGATTGATTGCTTGATTTTTAAATAGTTATTGATTAGATTTATAAGGATTTCTGCACATCTGATATTTGGATTCACTGTGAGAGAAAGGATCTGATCCTGGCTATGACTCTGCAAAAAAAAAAAAAAATCTCTTTAGTGCCATACTTTTATGCCTGATACCGTGCCTAAAGAGCAAGCAAATATTTTGTAGTGTTTTCACTGTGCTGAAGACAGATCTTTGTTGTGAGGCTTTTGATCCTCGCTTGGTTTTTAGCTTTAAAATAAAACAAATTTTAATATTTGTCTAATTGTATGGCTTCCTGGGAGTGTGAGAAGGGAGGGCCCTGTTGCAGAGCAGCCTCATGCTCTGGCTGATGTGTTGGCTTCCCACTGACCCACTGCAGCTCATTCATGAGTTTCCAGCTCTGACAGGTTGAATGCCCAGAGTGGTCACTGATTAGACTGCCACTCCTAATATCCTCATCCCTGCAGTTATCAGGCAGGAAAACAGTGACAAGCACATCTAAGCAGCATGGGAAATGCAGAGTCTGAGAAACCACGGGCTTTGGCATCTTGTGGCATTGACTGAGCCCTCAGTGGCATTCAGAGTGGAGCAGAAAAGAAACCCAAAGCTTGGCAAATAGAAGGCAAATCTCGGGTGATATTTGGGGGATTATTCTCCTATTCGTGATATTTGTGACTTCTCCATTGCTGCCCGATGCCTTAGGGGTGGCAGAAGAATTTCAGAGTCCTGGGTGACTCCTTTGAGCTTGGTTGTTTTGTGTTCAGTTGTGGTACTGAAGAGGTCTGACCCTGAGATTCCAGGCCAGCTCCTGAACCCTAAAATCTTTATTCATCAAGACAAAATTCTCAATAAAGTCACTGGGAGTTTTCCCTCAGACTTGGGGATATCAGAATTTAATGGTCTTTTTTTTTTTTTTTTTTTTTTTTTTTTTCCAAGAGGATGGTTTGTGCTTGTTTATCACTATAAATGTGGACTTCAGACCTCATGGAAGGCATTCTATTTTACTAGGTTTTAAAGTACAGGAACACAGCTTTTTACTGTTTTAGAGCATTCTCTGACTGACGTGGTAAAATGAGATCATTTTGGCAAATTTCTTTTTGCACCTGTTTTCCTTTCCCATTTTTTGTGCAGACTTGGATCCCACTCCTGCCATTTCCCTGACTTCTTGATGAGTTTCCAAGGAACATTTTTAATGTCTCGGGCTCCCTGAATTCCCCAGGCCAATACCAAAGGCTGAGGAGTATGCAGCTGGTCATGGCATTCACCTGGGATTTGCTGAGGCCAAAATTAAATCAGCTGAAGCTCCAGGTTGAATCTGAGTCTCCTGTGTCTCAGGTGAGTACAGTAATATCTTTATTCTCTACAGCTGTTTTTTCTTACAAAAAGTTGGAGTTCTGAAAAATATTTCTCTGACCTTCTTCTTAAAAAAAAATTAAGGGGAAAAAAAAAAAAAAAAAAAAAAGAATAGGAAGGGCAGAATTCCATGAATCAGTGTTTTCCAGAGAATTTTTTTATTTGTCAGAATTCTCCTGATTGATTATAGTTGTTTTCTTAAGAGCACCTTTGCTTAGGCTCGTGTCTAAAAATACAAATTCTCCTTGGGCTGTGGGAAGTGCCACGTGCCTTGAACAAGGGACATGCCTGGTGAAGTTGCACACATCTGAACAAGGTGATCCAACAGAAGTGTTATGGAGCAGAATTAGGAGAACAATCCCAGTAGTAACCCCGATGGGTAAGTGTAAGTTCCTGGCTATGCTGAGCACTTCCCTGTAGCTCTCTGCTGTTCCTTTTTCCCCTCCTCAGTGCAGTGTTTTTAGGCTCCCTGGCAGGTACAGGGAGTTGGAGAGCTGTGCTGGGCCATGCTAATGGCAGGCAGAGAGCAATTCTCTGTGTTGTACCAGACACAGGGATGCTCCCTCCCCATTCCTCTGAGAGCAGCAATGCCTTGAGCTCCAGAGGAGGTGGTCAAATCTGTGAATATCTATTTTTCTCGTGGCAGCTGGGGATCAGTGTCCAGGCATCCATGTTTGATTCCATGTGCAGGTGAGCAGCTGGATGATGTGTGGCTCTTGCATGTGTGCACGTGAACCCCATCTATTGCACCAGCTAGAGTCAAGGCTTGGCTGAAGAAGAAAACCAAATAAGAAGCTAATAACTGGTCTTAAGACACTCTGATAAGAGCTAAACCTTAGCTAAAGCTATGGGGAAAGTAACAACAACTTTCTCCTGCTACAGCCAGAGATGTTCACTGTGTCTGGGGCAGGATGCTGAAGCATTAGAAAATTCCCTGTGTTTAGCATTTGAACTAACCTCATTATAAAATCGGTTTGCAAAATCCTCACAGCTTTACACCCTGGTTGTGTGATGTGCTCCAGAGCCCACCCTGCCCCTTCTGCTCCCTACAGCTCTCATCCCTCCCCTCCCTCTACCTAAGGGAGGGAAGGTGAGGCCAGTGATCAGGGTGGAAACCCTCAACTTGAATAGTAAAAAAAGAAATACAGCAGGGTAATGGACAAAGTGTAGCAGGTCACACAAGTAGTGCTTGTAACAACCATTTTTAAATTACTCAGCTGTGTAGAGAGTAATTTAAAAATTACTCTCTACATGAGAGAGTATGTATAGATATGATATAGATATATATGATAGAGGATGTATCCATACTTATTTTATCCCCATTTACATTTAAATGGGGATAAAATAAGTATGGCTGTTGTTGAGTTTGTGACCATATCTAAAGTGTTATGCTCTCCTCAGAAGGGAGACTGCACAGTAAAGGTTTTGGGGGTGGGGTGGTGAGGGCAAGAATCAAATGAGAAGTGGGGGAAATATCGGCGCAGAGTGTGATGGTGGTTTGTCTTCTCCTTCCAGCTGTTGCACTGAGAAGGGAGGGAGTCCCCATCTGCACATGCCTCTTGCCTGGAATGTCAGGGACTTTGGGCCCAGGTGGCTGAATCCTCCCACAAAAGCTCTGCTGTGCAGGGGGAACATTTCAGGATACTGCTGCAAGCGTGAGTGCATCCATAATCCTGTTTTTAAAGACAAATCATTTCAAGTAGAGTGCATAGAGCTCATGACACAAACACATCTGGATTTCAGTTGTTGATCTGAAATATTCACAGTCCAATATGGTAAGAGCAGATGTTGGATTGACACTCATTGTAAATGTGAATGATCACATCACAAATCCCATATGTAGCTTAGCTGAGAGCAGCAAAGCCTACCTGCCCACCTTGGTTTTGCTCTGGGGTTAAAATTATTTGCATGCACACTTAATGTTAGTCACCATTCTCTTTTTAGGTGTAGGAGATTATTAAAAACCTCAAAAAGGTTTAGGTGCAAACTGTGGCAGGAATTGAACTGACTGCCTTAATCAGAAGTACTTGGTTTGAAATGAAACATTAAAAAACCTCTTTAAAATGTCCAATATTACCATATTTTGTGCTTAGTAAGCACTGCTGCAGAGGTCAGTAGTATCAAACTTAATAGGTTGCTCATTAAAAGACATCAAGTATCTCTGCCTTCTGCTGAGGTGTGTAGAGGCTGAGGGACTCCTGGTGCCTTTGAGGAAAAGCAGCTGAGGCAAGAAGAGTGCAGCTAAATAGGTGAGTCAAGGGTCCATAGAAAGGTTACCTGATTTTTCAGAAGCTTTTCACTTCCACAGCACTTTCAATGCGTTCCATTGGTGTGAATACTGCATCCATGGCCTACTTTTTTTTTACTTTTACTTACTCACATTTACTTGTGGATGTATCCATGAACCGGAGGATGCTGAAAATTATTTTGGCTTCTTAAAAAGTGACCATCTTCCAGAGAAAAAGTGCTCCCAGGCACAACAGCTGGGGTCAGGACTTTTGCAGAAGAAAAGCTCAGGTCATGTCCCCTTTCCCCCCTCTCAAAGCCTTGTTGAACAAGGCTGAACATTCAACTGAACATTCAGATCTAGAGGACCATGTTCAGTTCTTCGTGCAAGTTACAAATCTCCAGCACACTGGGGGCTCCAAATCAGGGTACAGGCACTGTGGGATTTCAGTGGGTGACCAAGGATGAGTGAAAGGTGATTAAACAACCAAGGAAATAATTAGGCATAAGCTGAAGGTAGAACCTTCTATCCCAAGGTGTGGGAGAAAGAACCTCAGAGATTCAAGAGGGAGCCAAAGACAGGGTTAAGCCAATGAAAATTGTGATGGCCAGTGTTTTAAATAAAGAAAAGAGAAGTCAGGGCACAAAGGAGAAAGTTTTGAGGAAGAGCTGGAGTGAGGAGTAGGAACAATCTGAGTGCATTAGGAAAAATGCATTGGGGAACACAGGTAGCAGGGAGTGTGTATGTTTTTATGTTACAAAGAGCACATCCTAAACTGAGCCATCTCAGAGTTCAAAATGATTCAAACTTCCTTTCCTAAGAGAGGATTTTATTTCTGAAGAGGAAAACACTTAAAATTGTAAAGAAGGAAAAGCAAATACTTTCCTTGGAAGGAGGGATGAAACATAAATCTTAAGCAGAACTATAAACTGTTGAGACAAGGCATTTTTTGTTGGATTATGTAGCTCATATCAGATAGCAATAAATCAATCCTTCAAAGACAAAAGACTATAGAAAGAAGAATAAACCAAAGACTCTCCAAATAACAAAGGCCAGATACACAAAAGTAACTAAGGAGCTGAAGAGGCAAATAGATGCCTGGCAGGATTTTAAATGGGATCATTCAACACAGACAATCATCACCTGCTAGTAATTATCAGTGTCTTTAGGCTCCTTCAGGCCTAGACACTTCCTTGACTGAGGTTAAAATTGCCATCAGCATCAGGGAAACTCAACTCACAGCCTGAAAATCTGCAAGGTTGGTGCATCATCCCTAAGGTAAATGAAAAATCTGCCTAGTGGATGGGTTTGACCTATTGTGAGCTTTGACAGCACACATGTCTTAACACAGTTCTGTCTTTACTCACTTGGGTCATGCCACCGAGATGGGAAGTTCTGCATGTATTTATTTACCTTGCTTCCTGATCCAGGACTACATAGAATTACAGATTTTTGAGCAAAACTCAAAATCTGATCGGGTATGATGACAAAATTCCAGTAGTGGGTGCAAGTCATTAATGCTAGCTAATGCTCACTAGCTCTGACACTTTGGAAATTAATTTTCTGTACTGTGAATTCCTATATTTTTTGGGGCAAAAAAAGCCCCATTCCAGTGCTGGAAATGCCCAAATCCATGTAACACTCTCTGCCTGTACCCTGCAGTCCCAGTGCTTTATTGTTCAGACCATCCAGACCTTTTCCAGCATGCTCTGGCATGTTCCTAACCTGCACTCACCTTGGCCTTCTCCCTGGGAATATCAAAGAATAAAAGGAGATTAGGACTTGGGACTCATCCTGACTCCCAGGCAGAACAGTCAGAGAAGCTGGGAAGTGTTTCCAGGTCCCCTGGCTGGAGGTACTGGGGCCAGGCCTTTTAGCTGAGCTCTGCTATGCTGGTAGCTACATTTTCATCCAGTATCAAATTTGGCTGCTTTTTTTGTTGATGCTGAGTAGAAGGATGACTTCTTGAGTCTTAAACTGTTGGGGGTGTGTGCAGGAAAGGGATTCCTGTCCTTCCTAAATCAGAAGAAATAAAGGCAATGCAGATAATAAGAGGGGTGGGGAAAAAAAAAAAAAAAAAAAAAGAGGAAAACTTGCTGTACATCTGTTTCAAAAAGCCAGGCAAACAAATATTGAGGGCGCAAGATTTTAGCATGACAGAAAATTACTAGGACATGCCAGACGTGGTGAGTAAAAGGCAAGCAGGAGATGTTACTGCTGCAACAAGCAGAGATGTGAAAAGTGTAGGAAGATTTGCAAGTCTTTATTTGCCACTAGTCTGACAACAGATGATGATGACATATCTGTGAACATATGTTATGAAAAAAAGGCTTCTATCACAAGCTATGCAGTGATTGGGTCATCGAATATTTTTAGCTCCAGTTCTGGTTCTGGGTGGCCTCTAATATCATCTTGAGTTTGAAAATGCAGATTAGTTCACTCTCCCCATGGAATATTGTTCTACAGAATACTTTAAGTGCATTTATTGAGAAAGGAGCCCTGGCATTTGAATACAATATAATTATGGTTGTGATCCAAGCCTATACAATTTTAGGTTTGCTTCATCAAAGATTAATATTCTGTTTCTTGGACTTTGCACACTTACAGAGTTCAGCTGGAAAAAAAAAATGTCAGAGTGCACGTCTTACAAATGGTACTTCTGTGTTTTTTAAGTCCCTCACCCTTTGGCACCAGAAAAGTGCTTTTTCCATTCCACATCCTATGACGTGCAGTACTTAAAACAGGGCAGTGTGGAACACCACGACAATAAGTCTTCCTGCCTTAGTTCAAGATAAACTTACCTGTTTGAAGCAGAAAAATATGCTTTTCCAAAAGCTTGCCTATACTTTAATCCTGCCCAAGGGCACCTTTGGTATGTGCTTTCACTACTTACCTGGCTTTTATACACCGCTGCTTGCTTTGGCGTTGCCTAAGAAGTGAATCTTTTTACTAATTAGGCAAAGACTGGTTACTGCTGTTATGATCCCATTTTTTTTAATTAGACCCCCCTCAGTAGAGGAAGATTTAAAAAAAAAAAAAAAAAAAGGCAGTGTTTGAAAATGGCAAATCAGTCCATGGGGGCTGCTTGGATTTTAAGGGCAGCTGCTGTTCAATGTATCTGGTGTGTCACTTTCTGTTTTGTGCTACTGTCTTACTGCTGCTGTGGGAACGGAGCAAAAATAGCGGCTACTGCAGCTCTGTTGAATAACCATCAACGTGATCCTTGCTGATGTGTCAGTCCCTCACTGGGCACAAAAATGTCCGTATTTGATATCCGCCACCCACCCTGACCTGTAAAAATGAAAACAGCAACACGCTAAACAGCTACAGAACAGCATCGTTAGCTGGAAGGCTCGGCTGGATGCGCGGAGATGTGTTCGTGCTGCCGTGCATGTGTGGGTGTGAGAATATCCCTACGCATCCAGAAATCCCTACACATTTACTTACTGGTGTAAGTAAATCATTCATAAGGTGCATGCGGCGTACTTAAATGTTAAATACATCGGCTTTCAAATTCAGCGCAACCATTGAAACCCGCGTTTGGCTGCTGCAGATTGAGGAGTGAAATCACCAGCAGCCTGGAAACGCGGGGTAAGAACCACCCCAGCCCCAATTCTTGACAGACCACCTCAGCTTGCCCAGTTTCGCCCTTCGTGGAGCTCGGATTCCCTTCCTCCCATGCAGAACTGATGCGTGCTTCCATTTGAGCGCAAACCCTTTGCCATTTGAGCGCTGGCTCCCGCTGGGACGGCCGGGCTGGGACATTTCTGTGGCCGCTGGAGTGGCCAAAAGCGCCGTGGGTCCGCCCTGCCCTGCCCGCTCCATCTCCCGGTGCCCAGCAGGAGCTGACCCTGCTGCCGAGCGGGTGCCAAACACACCGCAGAGCGGCTGGTGGGCACGGAACCCGCTGGGGTTTTCTTCCACCTCTCCTTGCTATCGGTCGGCAGAAGTTTATCCCGCGACAAGCCGGGCCCGGCCGGGCTTTTGTGGCGGCGCGGAGCCCTGAACCGGCCGCGTTTCCCCGACAGATGGCACTGCCTTTCTCTCGTACTTCGCCCAAAGTTTAAACACGTTTCGGTAAAAATAGCTGCCCCACATTCTTAATTGGCGATCCTTTTGCTATTTATTGTTAGGCGCAAATCAAACGCTGTTTGGCTCTTGGGCCGGCTCGGTGCGCAGGACATAAAACCCTTATGTGAAACACCCAGATTCTCTTATTCTCTTCTGTATCTGCTTATTACAGCAGGAAATACCCAACAATTTACGGTTTGTCACTAACATTTTCAGAAACTTGGTTATGACAAAATGCTGTTTTTTTCCATTATGAAGACAGAACCGTTCTGTTTACTCTTAGAACTTGCTGTGTTGCCTGCCCGTTTTCACATAAATGTAGCCAGTGTTATTCCAGCGTCCCTGGACTTCAGCTACAGTAATGGAGTGCTGTATTTGGAGTGCCAAATTAAGGCATTTGGCCCAGACCCTGAAGCAGGCTTCAAACTCTCCTGTGCTGGGTGCTGTTTCTCAGGTGAGGGGATGGAGACCCCCACAGTGCTGGGGCACCGGGGGCTGGCAGTCTCCCTGGGCAGGAAAACGTGGCTCCAGCACGTACCTTCTCCTTGTCCGACCCTCCCCTGGTCCCCAGGGGGATTCCCCAGGGGGATTCTCCACACAGCTCCTTACCGGGGTCTCCTGATCCCAGCTCGGCTCCTGCAGGGAGCGGTGGATGCGTCACTGGAGGTGAGCCTCCCTCTGCTCTCTCCTCAGCGAGCTAATCATTTCTGTGGCCTCTTCTGGGACCCATTGCGTTTCTGCAATTCCTCGGGCTATGCTGAGCAGAAAGGCCAGATCCCTCCCTTACAGAACGAGGCCGTAAGGGCCTCGCTATTTCCCAGTTTGGTCTGCACCTCGCCTTTCTTTCCGCGGCCGGGCTGTTTATGGTGAGGCAGAAGGAACATGTTTTGTTTGGCTTTATTTCTTTGCCTGCCCCTGCACACACGGACAGATTGTCGGCCAGCTGCCCACGGTTCCAGTCCCTTCCACCTCCCCCCAACAACCGCCAGGAGTTCAGTGGAGGTCCTGCTCCACACAAGAGCTCTGTTCCCTGCCGGAGCTCTCCCAGCACTGTCAGCGGCACTACCCCCAAACACGGTTTTGTGTCTGCTCGGAGGCGCTGGCAGTGCTGGCCTTTTAGCACAGATGCATGGGAGAAATTCCTTCTAATATGCATTCACATCTCCCTCTCTCTCTCTCTCTCTCTGTCTCTCTCCACTGACCTTTATTTGCCATCTCCTTGCCTATTTAGTTCGTTTGTTAGACCCTTCTGAAGCGGTCCCTAATATTCTCAGAATATTGGACAAGTCTCAATAATTGTATCGAATTCCAGCGGTTTTGGCTGAATTTTTAAGCCCCTTCTCCTGTTTGCTAACATATTAAACAATGCTGTACCTAACACAGTTCTTTGAGTCACCTCATTGTCAAAGCAGTTGAAAGCCTTTTCTTCTTCTTCTTCTTCTTTGGTGATTTTTACTTCCCAAGTTGGTTTTGTTCCCTTTGTCACTTTTTGTGGTGAAGGCTATCAGCTGTTTTCAGAAAGAGCAGTAGATTAATCAGATGTGCTTGTACTTGAGGCAGTTCTCATTCTGAGCTTTATTTTCTTTTAAAAAACTCTGCGCTGTTCTCTCCCTTTTATATAATGACGGTCTGGTTCTTTTCATACTTTATTTTTGTTTTAAGAGTTTTGTTTGTCTGGTGGTAAAGTTTAGTAAGCTGCAAATTTCAAGGCTGGCTCAACACGTTTTTTAAAGCTAGTGCTCACATTGCAGCTTCCAGCAGCTGATGGTAATGAGCAAGGATGTAGGAGTTTTTAATTAGTTACTCTGACACTTCCTTGAAAATATTTGCATGCACACAAGCCAGTTCTGGAGATCTGTTGCTCCTAAATGCAAATGTTGCAGCACTTTGCTGCCTCAATAACAACCTTTAATATTGATTTTTATTATTTTTTTTACATGGGAGAATGGATGTGCTACAACGGCAGCTTAAAATCCTCTTTCAAATGCAGGTGTAAGTAAAATATTTGGGAGCTTTGAGCACATCATCTTTAAATACTCTTTTGTCTCTCCTTCAGTCCTCCTGCTTCTTGGCTCTGTGTCTCTGTCCATGCACGTGTAAAAAAAGTGCTGCTTCTTTTCACGGGCAAAAAGTCAAAAATATTTTTATTTTTTCCTAGACCTAATTTCTATCCTGCATTTTTTTTTTTTTTAAGCCAGCAGTACGCGTGGTTTTGTTTTGGTTTCACCTGCTGGGGGTTCTTCTGCTTCGAAGATAGCTGGTAAGCAGCTGACCATGTAAACTCAAACATTTATTTTTCCTTCATTTCTGTTTCTTCTTTGTGTCAAAATGTTCATAGCCTAGTGAATGTATTATGATTTTGAGGCTTGATGGTTATTAAGAACCTCTGGTGTTGTTTCTTGCATCATTCCAGCCATGTGATTTCAGCCTCAGGTTCCAGACAAGCTGCAGTGTGCCTTTTGTAAAGGCACTCATTCTTACTGGAAAGGCATCAGCTTATTACGTTGTTGCTTTCAAGCACTTAATTTTAACCTAATACTCACTTTACTTTCTTAAAGGCCAGACTTTTTTTTTCTTTTTTTTTTTCCTTTTTTCTTTTTTCTCTTTTTCTTTTTTCTCTTTTCTCTTTTTCTTTTTTCTCTTTTCTCTTTTTCTTTTTTCTCTTTTCTCTTTTTCTTTTTTCTCTTTTCTCTTTTTCTTTTTTCTCTTTTCTCTTTTTCTTTTTTCTCTTTTCTCTTTTTCTTTTTTCTCTTTTCTCTTTTTCTTTTTTCTCTTTTCTCTTTTTCTTTTTTCTCTTTTCTCTTTTTCTTTTTTCTCTTTTCTCTTTTTCTTTTTTCTCTTTTCTCTTTTTCTTTTTTCTCTTTTCTCTTTTTCTTTTTTCTCTTTTTTCTTTTTTCTCTTTTTTCTTTTTTCTTTTTTTTCTTTTTTTTCCTTTTTTTCTCTTTTTTCCTTTTTCTGTTTTCCTTTTTTCTCTTTTTTCCTTTTTTCTTTTTTCTCTTTTTTCTTTTTTCTTTCTTCTCTTTTTTCACTTTTTTTTTTCCTCTTTTTTGTTTTTTACTTTTTTTTCCCTTTTTTTTCTTTTTTTTTTTCTTTTTTTTTTTTTTTNTACTCTTTTTTCCCTTTTTTATCTTTTTTTTTTCCTTTTTTCTCTTTTGTCCTTTTTTCTCTTTTTTCTTTTTTTTTTTTCTTTTTTCTTCTTTTTTTTTCCTCTTATTTTTTTTTTTTTTTTTTTTTTTTCTCTTTTTTTTATTTTTTTTTTTTATTTTTTTCCCCCAACCTGCATTTGCCTACCTTCTCTTCCTTAATTATTCACTGTTGCTGCTTTGCTCGCTAATTACAAATTCCCCTGGGGGTCAGGAGTTTCCCTTCCAGCACTCCACTGACACTGGGGTGAGTTTTTTTCTTTTCTTGGGGGGTGGCTGGTGCAATGGGTTATGTGCAAGTGAAGATTCCACCATTTCCAGTAATTTACTGGCTCATTCTTGATTTCCTTGCAGTGTCCCAGAATTCGTCATGATTTGAAAATTGGATGCCAGAGCTGGACACAGCAGTGCTGGTCCCATCAGTGATGCACACCTGTAATATCCTGGCCTCCTGCATAATCATGCAAGTATTGCATTAACCTTAGCCCATGGGTTGCATAGGGAATTCATGGTAAATTGATTTTTCTGAAGTCCTTTTCAGTGTCACTGCATTTCAGGATATGGAATTCTCTGTTGCTGGTGTGACCTACATTCTCTCTTCTGACATATCTGACTTGGTGTCAGCCTGTATTAAAGCCTTTTTTAAAATATTACTTCATTTTGCAAGCTGATTCAAATAGCACCTTGTAACTGACCAATCCCAATCTCTCCAATTGTTATTTGACCTTTTTATTTTAAAATATGCCTTTAAAGTAGCCAGTTTAAAAGATTTCAAGTGTTTTCTTGCCTTGATATTTTCATAAATTCCTGTTCTGAATGTAGGTAGAAGACATTTTTTTAAAAGTAGTAGAAACACTGGAAATGCTACCAGATATTTGGATATGATGACCAATAAAAGTGCTTTTTCAGATTTTGATATGTTTTACTGTTGCACGTTTTTTCATAGTGTTGTTCTTTAACAGAATGCCATGCAAAAACTTTCAAAAAATATGAATTCAAAACGCAAATGCAGTTATTTTTCACAACCAAACCTTTTGAGCAACGAAAAGATTACTTCAGCCTTGTTAAAATATATA
>VWYO01018828.1:855-12074 GCA_013400275.1 Rhadina sibilatrix
TTGGGGATCCCCGGGAATGCTGCGCACCGCAGGGTGACCTGCGGGACACCCGGCCCTGCAAAGGGACATTGGGGATCCCCGGGAATGCTGCGCACCGCTCTGCAAAGGGACCTTGGGGATCCCCGGGAATGCTGCGCACCGCAGGGTGACCTGCGGGACACCCGGCCCTGCAAAGGGACATTGGGGATCCCCGGGAATGCTGCGCACCGCTCTGCAACGGGACATTGGGGATCCCCGGGAATGCTGCGCACCGCAGGGTGACCTGCGGGACCCCCACTCTGCAAAGGGACCTTGGGGATTCCCGGGAATGCTGCGCACCGCTCTGCAAAGGGACCTGCCAGGGACCTTGGGGATTCCCGGGAATGCTGCACACTGCAGGGTGTCCTGCGGGACCCCCGCTCTGCAAAGGGACATTGGGGATTCCTGAGGACCGTGGAGGGATGGACACGCTGCCTGGGCTCACCGGGACAGCCTCGCAGGGACAGTGCTGGAAGGAGTTCCACGAGGAAGGCGACTTGGGGACATCCCCTCCCGCGCAAGGCCGGGGATTGATGCAAAGAGCCGGCTGCAGCTCGGTGCAGCATTCCCCTCCCCTGGGCTCGCGTTCCTCGGGGAGTTTGGGATGGCTCGGCTGTGGGATTTTGCTGCGTGGACGCGACTGGGTGATCCTCACCCCCACGGGTGCCAGAGGGAGGTTTTGGGACAGCCAGACCAAGCTGTGCCCCCTGGCCTGGGCAGCAGGGCAAGGAGGGAACCTCTCCAAAGCCTGCAAATAAATTATCAGCACCTCCTGCTCCCTGAGGGGACCTGGGACCTCCTGCTCTAAGGGAAATAAATGTCACAGCTGGGAAATGCTCCACGAACAGGACAAACCCCAAACCCCGGGGAAAGGCAGAAATCTCCACCCTCAGTGCCACCACCCCTGAAGGAGCTGGGAGTGCCTCATCTCCTCCTGAATTCTCCCTGCAGCATCACCCGAGCTCTGCCCGGCTCTCCTGACAATGGAACTGGTCGGTGCCCAAAGCTTTCATTAAATACCTTTTGTTTTTGTTTTTTTTTTTTCCTTTCCTAGGTTGACTTCAGCCCTTGGGAACTGAGGATGTGGTCAGTGCAGGAGCAGCAGCCACGAGCACTTTTCCTTCCTCTCTTTTGGAGGTGTCTCTAAGGGCAAAGAAAACCTGCAGGTTTATTTAAAATACAGATCAGAGCTTTGCAAAACTGCAGGCCTCCCATCTATCACAGTCATTTCTTTATATGAAGTCAATTAATTCCTGCAGAGCCTTCATGAAAACCATAGAAATAATGCAGTGTTTTGGGTTTTGTACAACCAAGACCCTTCCTTCATTCCCTGAAGGGACCAGACCATCCCATCATCCCAAACTTTTACAGGAGGCCAAAGGCACCTGAATTAAAAGCTTAAATTCCAGTATTGGAAATTTTGGATTTCCGATTGGGATCAACAAAAATGAACTCTGGAAATGGAGATTCTCACATGTGATCAATTCATAAAAAGCTTTTTTCTCCCTGGCTCTTCCCCATCCCCTGCAGAGTGAAATCTCATCTCTGTTACCATGAAAATAAAGAAATGGGGGTCTTAAAATGTCTATGTTTAATTAAAAACATGCAAAAACCAATATAAAAAAATCTAAAATTTTAAAAATAATAGATTGCTTCTCTGCAACTTCCCTCCATCTGTAGGTGATACAAACTTCATCTTTCTAGAAATATCTATTAAAATTTCAGAATGGGATTTTAGAAAGCTTCAAGCTTTTGCATTATTGCTCATTTATAATTTTGATTAATTCTGAAACGAGTAAGGCAACAACCACCGCAGTTGTTCTGCAGGAAATGGTTCCACATAATGTGTAAAATCAAATTTTCATGTCAGATGATTCAAACCTTCCCCCTGTCCCAGTCCCAAAGGGTAAAATCGTACAGACAAATCCACATCTCAAGGTTTTATTGCCTTAAAAGCCAGAAAACAAAAGGTATTTTTAATTTCTCCTCTGAACTATTACAAATATGCAGTAGGTTTTTAAACACCCACCTGAGCTTTTAATTTTATTTTACATGAGGGCTTTATTTTTCACCTAAAGGTGACTTTTTCAACCTCTCTTTTTCTAATAATCTGAGAGGATTTACTGTGGCCAAGGTTAAATGAAGTGAATGAACTCAACTCCCACCCTGCAATGGCAAAATTTGGGTTGTTTTTGATTATTGATCCATAACAGCAGCACCTAAACAAGTGAATTTTAATCATTTTTAATTTATTTATTTATTAAATTGGCTTATGATGGTTTAAATCAAGCAGTCAGTAACTAAACAAGAGGTATGTCTTTTTAAAAAAGGGTTTTAATATCATTTATTCTTCTGGGCAATAACGTAACCAAAATGTACCTGAAATATCTGTACCCTTCTGCTATTTATTTTTACTTAATACTGAAAATAACTGAAAACAGGCAAAAAAACACAATGCAAAGCTTTGGAAACCTCAGAAAAACCAGCTCAAAATTCCCTTGGCAGGGATGGATGGCACTTTTCTTGGAACTAGAATCCCTAAAATCCCTGCCACAGTGCCAGAAAAGCCATATAGGAAATGTTTTCTCCTGAGAACATCCTGAAATTTAGATTTCATACCCAGGGTCATAACTGCATTTAGAACCTGGTGAGAACAAGGAATAAAAGTGCTTTTCCCAAATATTTTTGCTTTGTTTTCTATTTAACACCAGGATGCTCAGGCCTGGATCGTGATAAAAAAAAAATGGAATTTAACACCTCACCCATCCCCTCCAAATGTAATTAAAACACCCCAATTATTCTTTTTTTTAGCATTCAGTGGAGATCCCCACATGCAGATCCATGGAAAACCTTCACTTTTATTTGGTTTTATTCAGAAATTTATCAACTGTGCAAGAAAGGGTCACACAATGATTTACAAATGTGCTGTATGTACAGATATTTAACGTTTTGCTGGTAACATTTGAAAGATACAAAATAAACCTTGTCAGTGAGTGATGAGTAAGCTGGTAATGTATTTATAATATGAAGAGAATGCAGCCACTTTTGGGTGTGAAACAAAGAGAAGTGTATCTTGATGAAATAACATAAATTTAAAAAAAAATATTTACAAATCAAGTGCTTTGGGCAGAAAAAATACATGAAATATCCTCTTACTTTAAATATTCTTGTGGATTTTACACATCAGATGCTACAAATGCTGTTTGTTGCTTCCAACAACCCTGAAAGCACATTCCAAGGTATTAAAAAAAAAATCCTTTTACTGCTGAATGTTTTGCTCAGTGACAAATCTGAGTGGCTGAAATTACCATCTATTAAAGAACTCTCTGGTACATCCTAACAAATATGTATTCTCACAACTGTGAGGGAAATATTTGTACTTTAGAGGCTCAAGTTCCTTTTTTTTTTTTTTGTTGTTGCATTTTCAGCACTTCCAGTTTGCTCAATTTGTTTTTAGGCAATTTAAACAAGTCTGGAGTGGTCCCCGAGGTTGCAGAAATAACCAAACTGCTTAACTTGGGGCTTAAATTGTGATTTCAGTAGAGGCAACCTTGGTTAGAGAATATTAATGGCAATGAAAATTTAAAATCACTAAGAGAGGGACAGTTAATTCCCCTTTTTTCTCACCATCAGTGGCAGCAGAATATAAACCCAGCTCAAAATGAGAGGAAACAATTCATCCTGTGTGTCACCCAAGGATTCAAACCTACAGAAATTCTCCCTCCTCTGGCCCACAAAATGTTTGCTGTGTCTTGTTTTGTTTTGTTTTTTTTTTACCACAAGCCAGTACCAAATATTGAAGCAGCACTTTGAAGGTGCCCAAAAAGTGAATTATTGCTGCACAGTGACACTGGTCCTCACTGCAGGACTGGCTGCTGCTCGTTCTCTTTCTTTAGCAATTTCCATCTCTATTTTGGCTTTGATTTTATTCCAATCCACTTCCAGCTGTAAGGAGAGAAAAATGAAACACACAGAGCTCAACATCACAGAGAGAGACAGGTCAGTTATTCAATTTAAAAATACAATTATCAAGTGTTGAGTACCCAAACTCATGAAAGATATGAAGGCACAGCTGAGTTCTGATTGAGCTTCCACCTTTAAAATAAACCAAGCCTGAGATATTTTAATAAATCTCATTGTGTCTGGCAATAAAACACAAAAATAACCTGCTTCTAATTCAGTATCATGACATCAGTGTCCTGTTACTGAAAATTTAGCCCTGCATCATTAATTTAGGAGTGATGTCTCCTCCAAGGAAGCTGAGAGGATATTAAACCAGTTATCTGCTCCAACAGAAATCAGATTCCTGCTTGGAACTGCCCTTCTACATCAATAAATGTTTTAGTTTTCACCTTGGCCTTTCTCCAGCTGCAGAGAATTGGCATTTTCTGGCTGTGTTCTGTGTCACTGAAACCTCAGGCAATACACACAGCACAAATGTGGGTAGAGAAGCTGTTTATTCCCAAAAAATGTTTGAATGTTTGACAAGGAAAAAAAAAATGGATCATGGTGCATTTGATGATCATAAAGACATGCCCAAAAATGTCATTGTGCAGCTCAGCTTATTGCTTGGAGGATTTACACTGTCAAAGGTGGGATGGGAGAACAATTTCAAAGGCTGCACAGGGAATTTTCTGCTGTAATTAAGTAATGGAGTAACAGGGGAGATTCACTAAGAGGGAGAGTGAAATGAAATACCCACATTCTCAAGTGAAAATATAATAATAATAGCTCAGTTCTACAGGCATTGACTGGGTCCAGGATTCTCAGGATATGTGTAAGGTATTAAAAAACTGATATGTAAAATAAGCACAATTCTAGGTCCTGCCTGGCTGCACAAAAGAGGGGAAAAAAAACTCCTTATTTAAGCCTGAAGAGGTTTTGGGTTGTGAGAGGGAAACTGAGACCCTTTTTTATCCCTGAGAAGGAACAGCAGCACAAAATCTTGCTTTTCTTATCAATTTCTTTCTGATTTTGCTTCCTGAGTCATGACAGGTGGCATGAAGCATTTAATTACAGCTGAAAATTCACATTATGTGGATCCCTCCTACTCTCAGAACCAGCACCTGGATGTGGAAAAGGACTTTTTCCCTCCAAAAATCTCCTGAGACCCAGATTTCAAGACTGAGTAAGCTGAAAACTCATCCTTGTCACTGTCAAGGTGGAATTCCTTAGGAATCATTATGGAATCTAGTTTTCTCCAGGAATTTAAGAAAATCAGGATTATCTCCAATGTCCATCAGGGAATTTACATGATTTTTTTGCTCTATAATGGGTTTTAAAGAACACACACTTCCTGCACAGCAGCTGGGAAAACTGCAGGATAAAAATGCTTGGAATCTGTGCTTTATTTTATTTTAATTTTTTTTAATATTTTCCAGGTAAATTACTGTGGAATGGTTCATTAGGGGCTGACCTTTGTTTAGGAAATGAGAATCCTTCAAAGTGCTAAAAGCTAATGACTTCCATTAGAAATCCAGCTTTATTCCAAGTGTACTGGGCAGTGTGCAATGAAAGGATGTGAATTCCCAGCTCAGGTGTTCCCTGATCCATCAGCTGCAGTGGAGAAAAGGATTTCACACAAAGGAAAGGTCTTTTTTGATAATTGCTCCCTCAGAATGCTGAGGAATAAGGAGGGGGAAAGCAGGAAGGACTCAAGGGCTGCTCAGTGGAATTGTGCCTCTCCTGAGGGAAATGTGTGGAAGCATTCCAGTGGAATCCAAGATCCAGCTTCTGAACTTTAGGATGTGCCCTCAGCCTTCAGGATCTGTGAAATACTAACAAATGGATTTACTGATGATGCAGAGGGTTTCCAATAAATGTATCTTGAACTGGTATTTATCAGAACGGTTTGAAGTTCATAAATACCCAGATTCCTTCAAAGTTTGTTACTGTTTCTATCCATAAAATGCCACAAGAATGCTGGAAATATTTGGGAGGCTCATTGAACCATGGTGAAGTTTTGCTCCTTGGTTACAGAAAACAACTGTGCCTTCACTTGTGTGATCTTTACCAGATATTAAATATATATATATATAGTGAATCTTCAAATAAAACCCAAGATGCCCAGCTATTCCTGGCCAAGCAGCCCAATATTAAGCCAAAAACTGTAAAATTCCACATTTATGTTCACAATTGACCCACAGAAGGACAACAGAGGTGCAAACCCATCCCTCCCTCCCTCCCAGACCTGCCACAGTGTGAAGCAGCAGGAACAACCCTGAGGGACACTTACACCTTCTGCATATTGCAAAAACCTCTGGTTGGTTTCTTTTTTCCCAAAATCTTCCAAGAATTTCTGTCTGTAAGCCAGGACCGTGTCCACGTGTGTCCTGTGCTTCACTGCTAGATCCAGGGCTCTGGAATAAAGCAGGAGAAATGGGGAAATGCTCTGGCACCACCACAGTCACCCAAGGTTTTGCAGAAACTCTGAGGGTGAGGGCAGAGATCCCAAATCCAATTCCACATTAGGATCAGGAGGTTAAAAGTAGCCAGTGATGAAAAATATCCAACAATTGTTCCCACTGACACCCTCATCACATCATTAACTGGACTTAACAGGAGGCTTTTTATTTCAAGGAAATGCAGAATATTTCAGAGTTGAGCACAAGAATAACAACGTTTAATAACTTTTTTTCTGGTGAGAAATGGGTTCTGAACACCCATAATACACATTAATGATATATTCAATATAATATTTATAAATATTTTATAGGTGGAAAAGATCAGACACTGGATTAATTTAATTCATTACTCACACTTGGTTTCTTCTCAATGGCTGAAGAACACTGATATTTGATACAGAGAGAGTTTTTAGATGACAGAATAAAAGAATATTTTTTTCCATATATCCAGCTTAAACCTCCCCTGACACAGCTTCATAACAAAACAAAATTACAGATTTGTGGGGGAAAATCAACCTTTGGCCTGAATATATGAATATAACAGCAGAAAAAATGAGGAGTAAACAACTCGGAGGATTCTGTCAGAAAATGTGGGGGTTTTGTTTAAAGGAGAAATTCCTCCTTTGTTTTCTCAGCCTTAATTCACATTTTCTCCACCTACACAATGCTGGGAGTCTGAGTAGCCACAGTTTTTTATTTTTAGCAACAAGACATTTTAAAGCAGCCCAAATTCCCCAGCCAGTCTGGGGCATCACTGAGGGCTCCTCCGTGCTAGCACTGATGAGAAAGCAAAATGTTATTTCAAAATGCTTCCAGGAATATTTTGAGACTTTTATCATCAAATATTTGTATTTTCTAAACACGACACCAAAATGCTGGGGTTTTTTTCCTGCTTATTGTCAGGCTATGATTTAATTTGTTTATTTGAAGTTGTGGGTGATTAAAAGATAAAAAATGAGTCAGCAATAAAACGACTGATGGAAATAATTAGGAAAACTTATTTTAACAGGGAAAAAAAAATAATAAAAATTCCTACCTTTCCCAGTTGTAAAGATTAATGTTGATTTGGATAGCTTGGTAAACCAGGCCTGACTGAAGCAGGAGGGTTTCAGCCTCTTGGGTGTTCCCACTGAACAGCAGCATGTGAGCCAGCCTGGATTCCTTGGATGGCAGATCCTTGATGGAATTGATGTACTGCACTTTGTCAATCTGCTCAGAAGGAGGACAGCAAGGAAATTCATCAGTCAACTTGGTTTTGCAACCATTGAATTGGGATTTAATTCCATTTTCTAATTGCATTTTCTTACCTCGCCAATGGCCGCGTAGGCAATTTCAGCTGTGGTCATGTCCTTGTTGGCCACTGCCATGGCAGCCAAACAAGCCCAAAGGGTCTGATCCTGAAATTCAAAATAAAAACAACTTGTCAGCCTTCAAATGTTTGTTATCATGCTGCAAATGACTCCTCAAAGCAGCTATGCAAGGCCTGAAATTGATGTGTAATATTACATTTCTCTGTGTGTCGTTTATGGCACTGTGGTCTGAGTCTCTTATTAAGAAGTTATTAATTATTTCTCAGGACTTGGAATTAGAAAAGCCTAATGGCAATAACAGTATTACACCTTTTTATTACTATTTTCATGACTTTTATTGTTTCTTTGAGGCTTTTTTGGGTATTTTGCACAAGCTTGAGGAAACCCCATGAACTCAGAATCTAGGAAGGTCCTAAATGAGATTTTGATGGATTTTCAAGTGACAACATTATGACAATGACATACTAATAAACCATATTTTAATAAAGTTTAAGCTACCACATCTAAAACTCTATTCAGACAGGAAAAAAATGTAATTTTGGACTTGCTAGTCCAGAAATTCAGGTGGTTTTAATGTTTTTGTTGAGTGTGTTCAACAACAAATCTGGAAATAAAGACTTTGCACTGTGAAGGTTTTTAGAAGGATCACTCTTGATTGAAATCAGAATTAACAGCTGAGGATGTTCTGAACACATTCCTGTATTTCCCAACTGACTTTTCCATCACTTAGGACAAACCCTCCTGCAGGAAGCTCAGAATTTGGGAGAATTCAGATGGTTCAGAGAATCAAATGCTCCTAAAAATCTTTGTCACATTCTCTTCCCATTTCCCTTTTATTTAGGAAATCAGGTGATAAAATGCTGAAAGCTCAGACTGAAATTATCCAGGAGATGAAATTTCCTGGAGCTGCTCCTTGATGGTTCCAAGTTGTTTCTTGCTGCATTTTTCCCCCCTCAGAAATATGACCCATTTTGTTATTCCTAATTGGAAACACTTTTTACTCTCTACCTGGACTGCCAAAATCAAAATATCCTGACTTGGATGCTTAAATCAGGTGATGTGGACACTGCAAATAAAGATTCTGTTACAATTAATTCTAATTATGCAACCCAAATTATCTGGATGTGCATTAATTTAATAATTGGTTACACAAATACTGAAATACACATTTAAGATCATGACAAAAGCACTAAACTTTTCTAGGAATAAATGGGAAGGAAGGTTTGAAGGGATTTTGTTGTTTTAAAAACTACCACACTCACCTCATCTGTTGCTGTTGTCTAAATAAAAATACAAAAGAAAGCAATGGAAAAGGGAAAAAAATAAAAAGAAGTGAAATAAAATATGGAAATTAACAGGTACTTGTGGAAATGTCACTTTGAATTGGTTATATGTGAAATAAAATATGGAAATTAACAGGAACTTGTGGAAATGTCACTTTGAATTGGTTATATTAAAGCCCAGACCTGAAAATTTAAGTTTAGAACTGAATTCTGTGAGCCCCTGTGTTCAATCCAGCTGGATTCTGGTGTGACTAAAAGTAAGAATTATTATTTATCATGGAAGTTCTGGAATTATTATCTTATGGAATTAAGAAAAGCACATCATTTTCCAAGAGCAGCCAAAAAAACGAGTGACAAAGCAGGCTGGAAACGAAGCGTACCATTTGATATATGGAGAGCTCCCTATTAAAGAACACTTAAAAAAACTCAAAAATATCCCATGGAATGGTATCTGAATATTCCCAAAAATCAGCTTTACCTTGACGAATCGACAGAGTCTGACCCCATCCTCCCACCTGGAGCTGCTGATGTAGTCGTGGAGGATTGCAGGGTAAGGGGAGGTGTGCAGCTGGACAAGGGAGCCGTCTGCTCTCCTAATTGTGACCTCATTTCCCACAAAACTCACAATCTGGGGGTTTTTGCTGAACTCACTGCAGGAGAAAAGAGAAAGAAGTTAATGCTCAGTTGTTTTTGCAGGGGAGAATTTAAGATCAGTTATTTGTCACCTGATATTTTTGTGACTTTGAATTGCTGACATCGTTGGAACAAATCTTTTCTGCTCGTTTTTCACAAAACCTGAGGTAGTATTTTCTGAGAAAGAATTCAAACTTTGCTTTTACCTTAAGATGCTGCTCTGCTTTCAAACCCTGCATCATCATTCCAACCCTAAACTTTATAATTTTTCTTATAAACCCCTTTTTCCTCATTTCCTAATCAAGGACCAGGCGAATTTTAAAAGCAGCAAGGCCAGCTTTTACTTCTCCTGACCATAATTTGTTAAGAAAGGAGGGAAATAATTAAAATAAAGCATACTTGGATTAAAAAGGCTTTCTTACCTGGCATCTTTTTCAAACAGGGTTTTTGGGAGAAGATCTTTATCCACGTAGACTGTGTTGGGATAATACCAGACTGTGACCCTGGAATCCTGAATCCCACAGAGGATGTTGGAGGTGTCATTCCAGGCCAAGCTTTGCACCATTGTCCCTTCATTTATAGGCAATAAATAAAGATAATAAAGAAGTAGATAGATAAATGAATAAATGTGACATTTCCAGGAGGAAACTTCAAAATCAAAGGAATTCTAACAGGGCGCAGGGTGGTTATTCAGCGTTTTTTGTTGCTTTTCTAAGGTTTTAATCCCAAATTTTTAACATTTTAAAAGCTGCTTTGCATGGAAGTGGTAGAAGAATTATCAGGATTTAGATAGAACTTAGTAAAATTGTTCCTACCTCTATCATATAAAAGCCATAGGTTTTTTTTTTATTTCAATTTCACTGTTAATGAAGCAAAATGTTGTCTCTTGTATTAAATAAAATTTATTCCCCTCTCAGCATCTTCCCAAACATCAATTTTTTCTCACCTATTTTGACAATCTTCTGCTCTTTCCCAAACCTTTTCACTGAGGTGATGAAAAGATCTCTGTTCTTATCAATAAAAGCAACTTTTCTTTCACTTGTCAGTCCTTTCTGGTCCAAAGCAATCTCCACAATCTCTGTCTGAAAAGATAAAAGAGGAATCTCTGATTTTTATTTTGGGGATTTTACATTTGGACATCCAAATAGATTTTTTTTTTCCTAAAAACAAGGCACAAAATTCTTTGATCAACTGGGTTGGAAAGACATTTTGTGTGTGATTTCTCTGTGGAATAAATCATTCCTTGGGGTTAGAATTAAGATTGTTTTAAAGTCCTTTCCAACCCAACCCATTCCATGATTCTGATTTTATAAACTGAATTTCATGAAGATTACAACAATTCTGAAGGCAACACAAAGCATTAGAAGTCAGCTGAAAAGCTCCTTTCTATTAAGATTTTAAAACCTTTAGTGGGTTTTTAGTCCCATTATTGAGGAAAACCATTAGTGATTCTTAATTTCTGAGTAAAATAAAGACATTAAAGCCTTCACTTTACCTTGTGGGTCAGAGGTTTTCCATCACCCAGTGGCTTCCCAGATAAAGCTTCAAATATGTAGATAACTGAAGAAAAA
>VWYO01018830.1:138-27298 GCA_013400275.1 Rhadina sibilatrix
GAGAAAAAAAAAAAAAAAAAAAAAAAAAAAAGAGAAAGTTTAAAAGTTAAAACTTCTCCTCCGAAAAGTTTTACACAAAAATGTTTCCAGCTGAATTTTTTGAACACTTGTGAAATCAAGACAAGAGCTACAGGTGGTGCTTTCAGCCACAAATACCTGCCAGAAGGACATGAAAAAAAACCAACAACCCTATTGTTATCATATAATCCAGCAGCCCTGGTTTTAGTTTTGTGCTTAAAATGAATTTACTCATTTAGAGAACACTGTCTGGGTTAGAACATTTTCAGCTTTAAATAATCACTGAAACACTGTGATCAATTCTAGTCACTGTTTAAAAAAAAAAATACCCTCAGTTTTAAGCATATTTGTCCATCCCAGTGTCCCAAAATTGGATCTTCTCCCTTTCAGCTGGCCTGAATAATGCATTTTCAGTCTTGTTCACCCTGTAGTTCCTGGGAGGCTTTTAAGTTTGGTTTTGATTTGTACGGCAAGGAACTCTGCGACTCAGATACGGAATTTCTGAAGAATCAATCTCAGAACTGCTCTTATTTGATGTTTTCTCTGGCCCTCTGGAGAAAAATGAGAGGATGCTGATGGAGCTGCTTGGGAAAGGGGGATCTGTGGGGAAAAGGGAAGGGTGGCAACAGAGCAGAGAAGCTCTGGAGTGACATTTGATGAATAAAAAGCACACAGGTGTTTAACACCTGAGAGGATGAAGTGCAGCGAATGCATTGAAGGATGAACAGTTTAAAAACAAACAAATGGAAAGGTGTTTGTTTGTTTGTTTGTTTGTTTGTTTAAAAATAAACAAATTTTATCAGATGAGGATGCTGGATAAATATGTGGATGCGTCCCTCAAACTGGGACAGGGTTGGAGATGAAGTGAGGGGGATCTTAAAGAAGGGGAGATGGGGGATGGATCAGTTTATTGGGGTTTAATAAATTGCCTTTCACCAGGTTAGGAATGTGCCCATGGATTTCCTTCTTGCTGTGCTTGGTTGCACCAGTGTTGGTTCAAAGTGCCTTGTGTGAGGTGATGACCCACAAAAACCCTCCCAAGACACAAACCCTGGGCAATCCCATCCCAACAGATTGTCCAGAGTTTTTAGTTTTGGGACAGAGTTGAGCTCGTCCCATTTTTCACCGTGTTCATCCCAAACTTTTTAAAACAAACCAGCCAGGACCCAAACTAAATGTTTCTTATGTTTTCACCTTTCATTAATCAACCCCTGATCTTACAAAGAGAAACCTCATTAGCTGGGCAATGGTCTGATCTTTAGAAACATGAGTGTGATTGGCATTAATTACACTTTTTTTTTAGTTCTGTGCTTAATGAGCTCTGCCTGGGTCCTTCCTTTCCTTGGCCTGGGATCATTGTCAGGCTGATAATTATATAATTACTTTGTCATGCTGTTTACCTCTTTTCCTGTGTTGACAAAACATTCCTTTTCTTTACTAATCCAGAAAATTCCTGGCTCTTGAAGAGGCATAAATGGTCAATGATCATAAAAAACTTGCTGGAAGCCTTTGGAG
Organism: Rhadina sibilatrix; assembly: GCA_013400275.1. NCBI lineage: Eukaryota > Metazoa > Chordata > Aves > Passeriformes > Phylloscopidae > Rhadina > Rhadina sibilatrix. The sequence goes on from VWYO01018830.1 coordinate 1,672, forward strand.
GAAGCCTATTCTGACCTTCCTCATTTATGATGCCTCCATTTCAATAGCTGTGCTTGGCATCTTCCATCCCTTTTTGAAAAGAAAGTTGACTCATCCTCTCATGAACAGACTTAACCTCTTGTGGTTTTTTTTTGGCAGAATAGCAGGTAAGTGACTACACAGTGAATTTATTTGGGTTAATATTTCCCCCTGTTAGGATCCATCCTGTGACATAAAATACAAAGTGGAGACAACAGAGGAACTGTTCAAATACTGCAAAGTTTGGGTAAAGAAAGATTCTGGCTGCTCTGTTCCACGTTTTTAAGATTCCAGAATTAACTGCTATGCATTATTGAGCTTTCTGAACTTCAGGAGAGATGTTATAGTTCTACCTCAAAGGTTTGTTTTTTTTTTTCACGCAGGTGATGAAAATCTTAATTCTCTCACCCTTCCCTATTGGTTTTCCACCATTTCCAGCTTCTGCTTCAGCCAACATTGGTTACCAGTTTCTTCTCAGAGCCACAGATGCTGTCCAGCTGGTTTTGCTTCCCCAGATTCTTTCCCTGTCATTTTTGTAGGTTTAGTTGTATTTTTTTTCTGCCATGGTCAATTCTCTTTATTGCTGGGGACATTTGTAGCTTCGAAAAGATAGAGCTTAGGTTAAGGTTTCATCCACAAAGGAGAGGCAGAACTCTGAGTATTTCCCTGGGCTGCCTTGCTCAGTCCAGGTCTGTCCCTGTCCCTTTTGCACAGGAAAGGAAGGAAGGGAAGGGATCAGGACCCCTCCAGAGTCACCCCAGTGCAGCAGAGCTGCCAAGGAACAAGAGCCTCTTCCAGGCTCTCAGACTCCTTTGTTCATCAGTCACAGTTGTGACAAACTGCTAACTCACTCTCTCTGAGATTCCTGCATCTCCAGGCAGGAAAGGAATGACAAATCAATGACAAATCACTCCAAGTTCAGGCAACAAGTTGATCAAAGCCTCAGCAGTGGGAAGGCTGCAGTTCCTGGGGGTGGTGGGAACAATCCCAGCCTCCTCCCAAAACCTCTTGTCAGCTCAGCTTTAGTCAGGCTTTGAACCACCCCCCCCCGAAATCCAGGCAGTCCAAGGGACTGGCAGGGAAAAGAGAAGCCTCAAACATGAGTTTGTTTGACATCAAAGGCTGAGTTCCCACATGTGCCAGGGCACTTTGTGTTTGCCTCCCCCTCGTGCTGCTGCTGCTGCCGCTCTCTGTGTCCCTGTCCCTCTCTGCGGCGATGCTCTGACTCACTGCTGCTGACTTTGAAACTTCAAAAAAAAAAAACAACCCAAACTTTACAGCTTTTCCAAGTGGTTGTAGCTTGGTTTTTAGTGCTTGTGTAGAGCCAGATTTGGGCTACGTAAATTCTGGAGTTCCGGAGTCACTTGAGTGATGATCCGCGTATAGGAGAAAATGGCTTTTTGGCCTCCCTCTGGCAATCTTATTTTATGGGGATACTTTGGGGTTTTCTTTCTCCCTCCTGCTTGTGCCCCCACAGTGGAGGAGACAGCAGTAAAACCCTGGAAAATGGAGAGAGCTGTTCAGCAACGCTATGGAACAGGAAACATTTCCTTGGAAAATTCACATATTAAGGGACACCCAGTGTTTTATTGCTGTAGAGCATGAACTGAAAAAAAAACCCAACCCCACACCATGTGCCCCACCAGTGATCACCCATTACATTGTGTAAACACAGCATCCCAGAGGTGGAGAATGTTGTTAGCAAATATTTGTGGGTTGTTTTTTTTTATTGCAGTGTAAGAAGACTTAAAAAAAACGAGTCTCTGTTAGCTAATGAAGCATTTTTCTCCCTGGTTTTTGTGGATTCCAGTGGCAAGAGATGACAGCCTGTACTGGCTGTCCCTGTCACCACCAGTTTGGATTCTTACACCCAGCAATTAAATTTTTTTGTGGAAAATAGCCCTCCAACCATCAGAGTGGGATTTCAATAGCTCTGATAGTTCTCTCAGTTATTTTTAGCCTGGAGAAGTCAAAACGCGTATTTGTGATTCTAAGGCAAAGACATTCCTGGGAAAAAACAAAAAAACCCTCTGGGCGTTGATGTGTTGAGGGCCTTTGAGGTGATGCAGTGTCAGATTTTAATGTCCCTTTTATGGGTGTGCAGGACATGGACTCACAGTGGGGACTCTCCCTCTCCTGTCAGTGTTTGCTGTTGCCTTGACTCGGAATCCTCGCACGCCAGGAGCTCGGCTGACCAAGCCAACCAGAATAATTCCCTTATTTGAGTGAGTATTCCCTCCCCGGAGTAATCCTGCTTCAATCCCACTTGTGTTTTCCACAGGAAATGAAGGAGTAGCCAGGGTCATAAAAACCTGAACAAAATCAACATCCAAAGCCACAGAACTCAAACTGTGGACTCCTGACTCTTCTTTCTTTCCTTGACCTTTCAGCAGCACTAAAAGTGCTGTGTCATGAACTTACCTATTAAAGCAATTTTAAACCACATTAGAACTTAATGACATCTGCTCAGGCCACTTATTTTTTCGTGTATTTGCTGTGTATCTAATGCCATCTTAATTAATTTTACCCTGAGACTGAATGGGTAATGCAGGGAAGGGACCGTGAGGTGTGACTTTGTGCCACAGCACAATTCGTTTTTGTCTCGCTGCTGTTAAAAGTTTGATGTGTGCAGGCTTAAATATAGTCCAGGAACTCTCAGGCATTGAGGACGAATAGTAAATTCTATTTTTAATGGTAAAACAGATGATCACAACGCATCATAGGCGTGCTGATGAATTTGTTATTTTTATAACTTTACAGAGTGCCCAAAATTCAGGTTTAGTGGCAGATACAGGAATTGAGTTTGCAGTGCTCTGTTCTTTGAATAAATACTTATTTATCCAGGGAAGCACAGCCACCACATCCCATCATTTATTAGACTTTGGCCAGCAGTAGCTTGGAATTGAACTCTTTTTAAAAAAAGACATCCTGTGTGTCCGTGTACTTAAAGATGAAAATTCAGTAGCTGTGTTGTAAACCAAGCTTTGATATTTTGAAAATCCAGTACGGGGAATATATTTTTTTCTGTGCCACAGATTCATTATTTCAGTGGGGTTTTTTTTCTTTTTTTTTTCAGAACAAAGCAATGCAATAGTAAATCAGCATTTCCACAGACAGTTCTTGATGCTGCTGGCTGCATTTGCTGTTTTATCACAGGAATCAAAGGTGTGGCAGCGAAACTCCAAGTGACAACTCAGACTCATTCAGCTAAAACCCAATCTATTGAAGAAAGAGGAGAAATCAAAGAGAAAATGGGGATGGATTGCACTGAAGTAGCAGAACTCCATAATGATCAACCTGGTTTCATATTTATTGAGCAAACAGACATCCAGCTTAGCAGCTCTAAATGCAGGAGCAGCAAAAGCAGAGCACACCAGACACCCTTCATGGAGATGGGTAATGAAATATTTCTGGGGTTTATCCACAGAGGGCCACTCCTCAGTGATGGAGTGAACATTCTGTGAAGCACAGTTTGCTGTATTTCCAGTCAGTAGAAAAACCTGACACCTAAAACAGAGCTATGGGGGAACTGAAGTGTTCAAGTCAAAAATTGCTGCCCCCAAAATGCACCAGTCCTGGTTTGTACTCCAAACATCTCGTGGTTTGGGGATTCAGTGGTTTGTGGAGACTTTGGGGTTTTGGGGCATAATCTTTCAAACTTCCTGTGGTTGTGGAAGTCTTGGGACTGAGCCCTCTACTTCCTCAGTCCTGCTCCAACCACTGGTTTGCAGTATAAAGTAAAAGGTGAGAAGTGGGAGAAGTTGCAACTCTGGGAATCACAGAATGGTTTGGGTTGGAGGAGGCCTGAAAGGTCTTTTTTTTTTTTTTTAAAACCCCTGCCATGGGCAGGGACACTTTCCACCATCCCAGGCTGCTCCAAGCCCCATCCAGCCTGGCCTTGGACACTTCCAAGGGACCCAGGGGCAGCCACAGCTTCTCTGGGCAATCTTCCACCTCTGCTTCTCTGCTTTCCATCAAAACATTGTCACAGGGTTGGACTTGCTGAGCTTGTAGGACCTGTGCCAGTGCCCATTTCAGGAGAACTCTCCAGGTCCCACATTTCCCTTCTGAATACCAGGTTCCTTCAGCTGAGAGCGGGGCAGCAGTTCAGCCTCTGTCACCTTTCCTGGCTGATCACCCCCTGCAGCCACTCTTGTGTTTCCACCTCTTGTCCCTTCTGGTAAAAGCCTCACAAATTTCAAAGTTCCACCTCAATTTTTGACTCCTCTGTGTGCAGAGCAGGGTGGGAACTGACTGAACAGCTCTTGAGAGAGTCATGTTGTGGCTGCTGACCCTCTTTGCAGAGGTTGGATCTGCAACCAGCCAGACACTGCTGAGCATTCTCCGCAGCATTTTTATTTAAAATATTCCTTTCAGTCTAATTATTCTCTCTCTGCGGTCTGCAAGGCCCAAATCTGTCTTTAATTTTCCCTGTTTTTTAGGGATTTCTCTTTTCCCTTCTTGCTGTATCCATGATGTGTTTTCTTCTTTTGGAAAGCTTCTGCGTCACCCTTTCCTGCTGGGATTTTGGAACGTTTCCCCCTTTCTTCATTCCTCTCTTTCAGCTCAGCCTCCCCTTGTTTGAACAGCAGCTTCCCTCTCTGCAGGCAGGTAAAGCAATTTATCATTCTAATAGACTGGGAAAATACTTTTATTTTCTCATGGCGGATTTAAATGTTATCAGTTCTAAAAAATATCTCAAGCACTGTGTGACTGTACAAGTTGCTAGTGGATAATGTTTATGAATTATCCTTGATTTCCTGTGCACTAAGCCAAGTCCAGTTTAGTTAATTATTGGTTAAATCTTACTCTGACTGTGCTACGTTTAAAGAAATGAAGTCTTTGATTAAACTTTTGTAATAACTAATTGCCAGCCAAAGAGAAGGAAAACTCGGTGTTGGAAAAGTAACAAATTGGATTTTGCTGGGATAGTTTTCCTGTGTGGTGCGTGGTTAATCCTGTGAAATCACTATGAAATTGCCATTATTATTCTTCAGTACAGGGCCCAGAAATTCTTTAATACAATCTTTGCAGGTAATTTACTCCAGAGGAAAAGGTGGTGTTAGAACATGATAAAGTGAAATTCCTGTAAAATCCGGTTTCCTCTCTCAGGCCACTCCTGTGTTCCCTTGGCACGACAGCCAAGGTTTGGGATTTCTTATTTTGAATAAAAGTGCAGTTGACCACAGTACCAGGGAAAAATAGACAGGAGCAACAATGCAGGTGAAATTATCTTCATTTTGCTGGAGGTACAGCAGATTTTAACTCGCCCCGAAGCTGCTTTTCGAGGCAGGTAATTTCGATTTAAATAAAGACAAACTGTTCCTTATGAAACACTAAATGTGAAATGACAGTGGGAAAGAAAAGTATCAAAAAAACCCCAAAAAAAAAACCCAAAAACCCCCCAGACAATTACAATTCTGATGCTGTGAGGAAAGAATGAAAGTGCTGGAAAAGAGGAGTTGGTTTTATTTGGGATGGCCCAGCTGGGGCTGCCTCATCCCTGGAAGTGTCCAAGGCCAGGTGGGACAGGGCTTGGAGCAAGGTGTCCCATGGTGGTGATTGATGATCTCTGAGGTTCCTTCAACCCAAACCACTCTAGAATTTCAGGATTCTGTAAAAATCAGCTTTTTAAACGTGTCTTCAGCACATCCCAGCTCTCTGGAGCTCCTCAAATTGCACCTCCGTTGTGTTCACCTGGAATGTTTGATTGGTGCAACCTGCAGGCCTGCACTGGGAGCATAAATGTTAATTGATTCCCGGTTGAAAGTGGGGTTTATATATAAATATATAAGTTATACAACATAAAAAGTCTATATTCCTCAAAAAAAGGAATGATGTCTTTATTTCAAGGTAAATAAAACACGAGTTTATCCTGATTTTGGCATTGGATTGCAAGAATCCTGCTAAAATCAAAGGAGTTGCTCTGGGCAAAAACAAAATGGGGAGACAAGCCCACAAAGAGGCGAAAATTGCTTAAATAAACTGGAAAAACAAAAATTTGTGGCATAAAATCAAAGGAATTGCACGGGGCAAAAACAAAATGGGGAGACAAGCCCACAAAGAGGCGAAAATTGCTTAAATAAACTGGAAAGACAAAACTTTTTTTGGCATAGCAAAGCCCAGTGTGATAAATACAAATTATAGAGCTGAAGATGACATAAAATCAGATCTCTGTTGTTCCCTCAGAACTTCCTCCCAGGGTGTTGTTTTGCAGGTGTGTGGGGTTTGGGCTGGTGGAAGGGAATGGTGTTGCCAGGGAAGCCATCTCAGATTCCTGAGGAGGAGGAGGGAAAGCTCAGGTGAGTAAATTTCATTTTAATGTCAGGAGGTGACACTGAGCTGAGCTCATCTATTCCAGTTTCCAGTGGGAGTGAGGCAGGATCTCAGATCCCTGGGTGTGTTGGGGAATTTTCCCACATCCAGCTTTTCCCCCTCACCCTTTCCCAAGGATGCCTGGCAGGGTAAGCCACCCCTTTCCCAAGCTTCCAGCAGGTTTGGGGCTGGTGGCACATTCCCAGGAGTCTGGAGCATCCTCTTCATCCTGTTTGCAGGTTAATTATCTCCTGCTGAGGTTTTTTTAAAGGGTATTTTATGCTGGGAGTGGGGCAGGTGCTCGCTGGAGGACATTTGATGGGGTCAGGTTGCTGCAGGTGCACGCAGAGGGAAATCTCCCCACATTTGGTGCTCAAGGCAGCACTTGAGGGGGGTACAGGTTGTATTTTGGAAGCCTGAACGTGAATTCCTAATGCTGGAAATTCCAAACGCTGGAAGGGGAAGCAGGGACAGCTTTTCTGCCTGTGCACAGCAGCCACACCCAGCACTGACACCTTCCTCACCCAAAAAAAAAATTCATCTTGGGATTTGAGGTGGGAGCTGCTGCTGGAGCAGCCCCTGTGTTTGGTGGAGCTGCTGAAGCTCAGGGAGCAGAGTGAAACGTGCTTTCCCAGCAGCTCCAGCTCACGTTGCTCTGTGGAGTGCCAGCTTGCAGACACACCATGCAAATGGAATTTTTTTGCCACATGAATGCAGGCAAACCAGGGTGGTTTTAGTCAGAAATAAGATTGGGCAGGTAGTGCTGCCTTTTGCCAGAAATACAGTGAGGAGATGGTGTTTTCTGCTGTAAATACCTCCTTTGTCAGTGGGTTTTTGCTCCTGTGAGCTCCCAGCTGTGTGTGTGTGCACTGTCCCATCCATGACCCCACTGCCTTCTCCCAGGAATAATTTGGGATCAGCTCAGGTGGGAAGGGCTCGGCTGGGCTTTGGGGCAGCGTCTGTCACTGCCACCACCACCCCTCCCCTGTACCTGTGGCTGTGCTTATGAATTATTTACCTGCCTCTAAGCCCTGAAATCCCTCGGTCTCTGTGATATTTGTGGCTCGGGATGTCACAGGTGTCACCCTGTGTGTGCAGAGACACGGATCAATCCAGCCTTCCTGGCACTTCAAATCCCTTTGGCTTCCCTTCCCCTTGTTCTCTCAGCTCCCTCCTCTCCCACCCACAGCGAGATTTGTCTGAGATGTTCAAGCATTAGGGGGTAGGGTGGAGGGCAGAAGGATTCCTCAGAGTTTGAGGTGTGGTGCCAGGAAAGGAGGGAAGAATGCATTGCTCTTTCTGCCTTCTCGGGCTCCATCTTTAAAAATTCACTGCCAAAACGAACCTCTGGTTGTGTTGGGACACCTTTCTTTCTGGAGTGACTGAAAAGGGAGGAGGAGGGAACAGCAATCTTGATGTGGAAATGAAATAACGGGATTGCTGCAGCCTCAGCAATATTGACAATTCCCTCTCCGGCCCAGGGAGCTTAGAAAGCAGCAGAATTTAAATTTACCCAGGGCTGCTTTCTGGGCAGAAATACTCAGAGTTCCTTTGGTTTGTGGTAGCTGAGTGGTGCTTTTACAACGTGAGGATCACGTTTCAGCACTCAGGAATGTCTGTCTGTGTACCTGCTCACTTTAATGCACTCCAGTTTTACCTCTGAGGTGATTTTCATCTATTAATTGCAGCACTCCCAGATGCAACAACGAAACCACAGGATTTAGATGTGAGGCTGATTTAAATGAAGCCCAAAGTTACCAAGTGTCTGCTGCCATGGAGCAGCCCTCCAGAGTGATCTGTGTGTTCCATATTTGCTCCGAAAAGCTGCGAGGAAGGTGGTAGAAGATTTTATTTCAGTCTTCCTAATGATTCATAATTAACTTTGAGGGAAAACGATATTTTTAACTGCAGATTTGCATCGCGCGTCAAAACCGATCACGGAGCTCACGTTGGAGCTCTGTTATCAAAATTCCACCAAGGCAGTGGCTGTTTCCAGCCTTTGGTTTCCCATCCCTGGCTCCAGAGATGGGAAGAGGGGATGGGAGCTGTGCCTGTCCTGCAGCAGGGACACTGAGCTGTGGAGAGGGACAAAGGAGGAGAGTTCAGCACTGAATTCTGCTTTTCTTGGGAGTTAGGTGAACACGAAAGATTTTAATCCTCTGTTTGTCCTCAAACAACAAAATCGACAGGAAGATCATTAAAAAACAACCCCAGCCATAATCTTAACTCCATTACAGCCATCCAACAGGGGATGTTTTAGGGTGGATATCAGAAAAGGTTCTTCCCCAGAGGGTGCTGGGCACAGCCCCGAGGCTGCCAGAGCTCCAGGAGGGTTTGGACAGGGTGGGATTGTTGGGGTGTCTGTGCAGGGCCAGGAGTTGGGCTGCATGACCCTTCCAACTCAGGATATTCCAGGATTCTTTGATTCTGGCAGGGTTTTTTGCTGCAGGTCTGAGGCTCAGAACCACCACGAGTTCGAGGAGTGGAAGTTGGATCTGTGGTGTTTGATTTCCTTGCCCCTTGTACCCACACCAAAGGTAAAATAACCACAAAAACCAGCAGAACCTGTCAGGTTTTGGCACAGACACGACCAGTTCCCTCTTTAAAGATGCACTTTTAGGTCAGGAGGGCTTCAAATGCTGTGCTTAGAGCATGGGAGAGACACAAAGTTAATTTGTCACTTATTAGATTTATTCTGTCCCACTGAAATGAGCAGATTGAGTCCAGAGGAAGAGTGGAACAGCACAGTGTTTAATCAAACCATCTCTCATTTCTGCCTGAGCTCACTTCTGATTCTCTTTTTTAATGCTGACTGCAGATAGTCTGCCAAAGTAATAAAGGGCTGTGTTGTTTAGTGCAGAACTGCTCAAAAAAATTAAATCCTGTTTGGATCATTGTGCACATTATTATTATTATGAATATTACACGAGTGTCTCTCTCGCTGCAAACAAATTAAATTGCTTTCATGTATAGAAAACATAATTGCACTCCACAAGGGATAGTGCAGTAAACACCATGTTTCAACACTCCATATGCATTTAAACTATTGATTAAAGATGCAGATAATCTGTTTTCCATCATTTTGTCAGGATCACAGGAATCTGGGGGGCTGCTGCATGTGCTCTGAGCTGGTGGCACACCAAGGGATTCCGTAGATTAAACTCACAGAAGGCAGCTGGGGGCTTACTGAAGTAAGGGATTCTCTGAAATCCCTCACAAAGCATCTCCAAAACTAAAGCAGGAATTTTCTGAAGTTGAAATATTTTGTTAAAAAATAAAAAAAAACTTTTTCAAAAGAAAATTTTTATTTTAAAAATAACTTCCGTGGAGTTAAAATGTTTTGTCAAAATCTGGGCAGCTAGAGGGGGAAATGATATTTTCTATATTTTTAAAACACTGTGGTGGAGCTCTGGGGTTCTGAGCCAATGGCTCTTACCTCGGTATTTAGTAAATTAACTGAACAATAACTATGGAGTAATAATGAACATGATATTCTAAGGATAGATTGCAGCAGTCCCAGAAGGAAAATTTTCTTTCCTCTGGGGTGTCAGCAAAATAACAGATAACTGAGAAGTGATACATATAATTTATTTGGGCTTTTAAAAAGCTCAAGTGCCTGTTAAGAAAACTTGGAGTAATCACAGGGAGGTCAGAATGAACTCTCATGGCCTGGAAGCTGCTTAGGGAAGGAAACAAAGAATGGAATCAATGGGATTAGCAAGTTGGAAATTGGGCTGAAGACTTAATTCTGGTTTAATGTCTGATGGAAGTTTATGGCTTGGGTGATGTATTGTTATTTTTGCACTCAGGATTCAGATAACTGGGCAGTGAAAGGTCTTTGCTATCAATCAAAAGCAACTCCTCATTTTGTTTTTTAGCAGCTTTACTCAATTACCAATAACTGTCATTCCCAGAAAATCTAAATTGCTGCAGAAGGGGAAAGTTTTTATTACCTGATTGATGGAGAATATTTTCAAGTCTGCAGTTTACAGTGCTCCTGAGTAAAAAAAATCCACCTTTATTTATTTGATTTTAGTATTAGGATGACAGCTGGTGTAATAACGAATTTACATTTGGATACAAGCCTGTAATTAAAAAAAAAAAAAATTCACAGATTTTATGAGGAGAAAAAGAAAAATATTTATGGCAGATCACGGAGTTGATGTTCTTGTCCAAACAGAAAATTCTCTGCTTTCTGCATTTTGTGGAGCTCGTGACAGCATCGAGCGTTTAGTGAGCTCTGTTCTCCCAACTGTGGGAGACGTTGGGAGCTTGGTCACATTGGAGCTCTTCAAACGATCTGGAAGGGCAACAACGAAATCTTTTCCTCGCTCTGAACACAAGGAGCTCCCTCACATCCCAGGATCTGCTCCCTTTTCCATCTGCAGGCTGTGAATCCAAGCGTGTGCACACCCGGAGAGAGGCGCGCGCGGGGGGCAGCGGGCAGAAGGTGTTTCCTGCCTTGGATGCACATTCCCAGGGCTGCCACGTCTTGGGGAAGTTGCAGGGCAGCTGTCAGATGGATAGAAACAGGCAATGATGCATGAGGGCCAGGAGTTCTCCAGAAAAAAAAAAGCATTTTTGGTGAATATCGAGGAAGGGAAAGGCGTCCAAAGCGGAGCATGAGCGCCGGGGAACGGTTTTTACTGACAGTGGGTGAAGAAGCTGCTTGACTGGAGATTGTCAGAGCCAGGCAAACATGCCCCAGGCAGGAGCAACAGCAGAGCTGGTTTCATCCAGAGCAGTGTCTCGGAATTTAAGCTCAATTATGTTAATTGGGGAGACAGCTCCGGATAGGGAGCGGTTGGAACGTCGGCTTTGAGGGTTATCAGAGGAGGCAGGTGTGCTCTGTGGGGCAGTGGTTCCTGGCTGAATTTCTGCTGCCAGGGCTCTCCAGATGGATGAATTTCAGTCCCTTAATGAGCTGCTCCAACTCCTTTTGAAGCCCCAGAGTCTCCTAAACCCCTCCTTTGTTTCTTAGACCTGCACTGTCACAGCTCTGCTCCTCCATCTGGGTCTTGGATCATTGTGAAGGAAGGGTTTAGGCTGGACCTCGGTGACTTTGCAAAGCTGCAACTGTTGGTTTTGTCATTAGTATGGAAAGGATTCCTTCACCGCGTTAAACTCCACAAATCATTGATTTTTGTCGTAGCTTTGAAGGTGCTTCTCAGGCTCGTGGATCTGTTCAGGTTTCATGTTGGGCAGGCTGAACTCCTGTTTGATATTGTGTGGAGTTGTGTTTGTGTCTGCCAGGGTTGAACGGGAGGTGAAGATGTTCTATCAGCGCCTCTCAGGATGCTTCTGTTTAATGATGCAAGCTCCTTTTTATTTGATTAGGGACTCAGTGCTATCAAAACAGCCATGCAGCTTTTATTACAGGTGTGCAGAGAGGCTGTTCTGTTCTGTTCCTCGGATGGATGAGTAGTTTCTACACAAATCTCTCTCAACACCTTTATTCCTCATTATTTTGTGAGGAGGCCACCCAGCGAGCCGTCCCAGTGGAACATAAAAAAGGTGTTTTACACGTACCTGGGGAAGGTGGGTTGATGTCACAACAATAATTAAATATGCTGATGTGGTCTTAGGATCATTTTCACGGGTGGTAACTGAGACTTCTGCTCCTGATGAGATCCTGCTGATGAATAATCAGCTCCATATCTCAGCGAGGTAAACACAATCTGAGGCTGAATGGATACCAGGGGAAATCCTTCATGTATTTTCATGAGTCTTTGTGCACGGGTGTTATTCTTAGATCCTTTTCCAGCAGGGTTCTTTCCCTTGCAGCCCACTCCTTTCCAGCAGCCCTTTCCTGAGCTCAGCTCCGGGCTCTCCATGGGCAGGGAAGGGCCCTGAGAGAGGGGCTGGGCATGCAGCATCCTCGTGGATGGGCACTGGGCACAGTCTTGGGATAACTGGGGTGGGGAGGGACCTCTGGACATCACCCAGTCCAACCCCACAGCCAAGGCAAGGTCACTTGTGATGCATTAGGATTTGGGCTTTTACATTTTCCATACCTTTGCTCTCCTGCAGTTCTTTAGTGTGTGTGACTCCGAACCCCACACACAGCGTCAGCTGCTGCTTCCCCACGTTGCTCAGACACAACAATTCCTCCCCAGGCCTGGGAATCAAGGACACCTCACTGCCTCAGGCCCCCAGAGATGGGAACAGAAGGGAGTTGGGGGCAGCAAACTTGGGCTGAATGACTTCATCAGCTGGAGCTGGAATTGGGAGCTGAACCCCCAATGTGCAAATGGCCCAAAGTGATCCAAGTGTGAAACCCCTGAGCCGGGGCCCATTTTGGGTGCAGGCCCTGGGGGGCTTTGTCTGCCCTGAATGTACCTGGAGGCCCTTCCAGAAATAGAACTGCTTTTTATTCCCTTAACTCTGTCTACCCTCTGGTTTTAGGTAGCACCCTTGGAGCAGGTGACACAGAAATGAGTCCAGGTGGGCTTGGAATATCTCCAGAGAGGGAGAGCCCAGGCCCTCCCTGGGCAGCTGTTCAGTGCTCTGCCACATTCCATGGGAGGTTCTTCCTCATGATGAGGTTTTAATTTATGTCTGTTGCTCCTTGTCCTGTTGCTGGACACCACTGAAATGTGCCTGGGCCCTTCTTCTTGACATTCCTTAGAGGTATTTACATGGATTGGTGGGATTCCTTCTCAGCATTCCCTTCTCCAGGATAATCAAGCCCAGCTCTTGCAGTCTCTCCTCATCAGAGATGCTCCAGACCCCAAATCCTCTCTGTGGCTTCCACTGGTCCCTCTCCAGCAGCTCCTTGTCTTTCCTGAGCTCTGGAGCCTGGAATGAAAAGTGATATTCCAGGTGTGCCTCAGCAGGGCAGAACAAAGTGGGAGCAGACAGAGCCAGAAAATGCTCAAAGCAGGAAGGGGAGGGAGCAGGATCTGAGAAAAACTGAGAAATAACCACAGAATTCCACTGCAGGGAGAGATCCAGAAAAAAAAATTAGCCCAGCAGGGATCGTGGGGAAGTTTCTCTGCTCAGGCTGGCAAGGAACTGATACAAAAATAATGTTTGCAGTGGTATTTTTAATATCAGGAAGGTGATGTTTTAGAACTGGGCACTCAGCTGCCACTTTCCATGGAGAAGATGAAGGAGATTGAAGGGGAAGAGGAGAAGGATTCGAGGGCTCCTCTCAAATAATAAATGTAAGTATGCAAAATGGAATCATGTTTCATCCACACGAGATGATTTCTGAGAGAACAACTCGAGAGCATTTGTTTGGCTGATGGAAAGGATGGAACTTGACTAAAATACGTCTCTTACAGAGATGAATGTTTGCAGTGATGCAGGTACAGGTAAAGCACCACACCATCCCAATTTTCAGACCTGTTTATGGAGAGATGATAGAAGCTTGCTGACACAGCTTTCCATGGGAGCTTTTCCATACTAATTGTTGCACTAAACATTCAATAAGTAAAGCAATTTGTCTCTTTATCCCACCCCCTGATGTGGGCCTGAATTCCATCCCTGGCGTGTAATCAATGCAATTCTGTCATTGTAGCCTAATGCAATTATGTCTAAATATGTATTTTCAGGACATGATAAAATCAGCTGGACTGGTGGAAACCATTTATAAAGATCAGCTAATCGGGGAAACTTCACAAAACTTCATTTTTTTCTCTCTAATTTTCTTGTCCTGCCTTGTTTTTACCAAGTAAAGCCCTGCCTTCAGTAACTGAAAGGAGATTTATTGGCTCTAATTCTGAGGGATTTACTAACAAAAGGGTGGAAAAGATGCCATGAAATGAGAAAAAAGCCAGACCTAAGAGTGTCTTAGTAATGAGTCTGGCCCTCACTTCCATTATAGCACTGGATTAAGTTCCAGTGATGTCCCAAGTTAGGTAAAACATCAAGTGTCACAAAGGCTTCCTTGGTGTTTGAGAATCTTCTGAAAAGAATTGTTCATTTAAACCATGGGGTTTTGGAAATTCTAGTGTTGGGATTACTAGATGGAGTTACACCAGCTTTGCAAAAATGCTGCAAAGTAGGGCAGTGTTTTAGTCACAAAATGTTGAAAAGCTGCCAAAAAAATTTATGTTACTTTAAGTTTCTGTTTCGTCCTACACCTGATATTCCTAAGGTGTAGCCTTGACTTTTTTCAAGGCTACTATTACACAAAAAAATTTCCTCTCTTTTAGCTCAAAAAAATCTAATTTTCCCCTGTGGAATAATAAAAAAATAGACAAATCTAATTTTTGAGTTTTTTGTGATGTGGATTCCGACCAAGATGTTCAGTTTCAAATCAGCTTTTCCTGTGTGAACGGGATGTTTTCTTTTTTAATTACTTATTCAGCCATAAAAACTTTGCCACTTGACTTACTGTGGCATTTTTTGCAGCTCATAATGCCAAGGCTGGAGAAATTTCTGCTGTGCTTTTTATCTGGTTGTTATCACGGTGTTTAGGATGTAAGTAATGAAAATGTTAATGTTTATGGATTTATTTGTTTGTTTGTGGTTATCTGCTTGCAGTAATATTAGAATATTTGGCCCTATTGTTCTGCTGCTGTTGCATAACTTTGCCTGGAAATGAAAAAAAAAAAAAAAATGCTTTTATGGGTGTTGTAGGATTATTTCTTGAATCCTGTATTAATAACTTCACCTGAAGGTGAGGTGTTCTACCACTTGAATTGCAAAAAGGACAACAGTGGAAGCAAGGATTAGAATTAAGAAGGGGGCAGTGGTGTTTAATTAATTAGTGGTGTTTGGGGGCAGCTGGAATATACCAGACAGTAAAAAGAGAGTTTATTTTCTGTCACATTCAGATACACCATAGTCAGGATGGGGGTTTTTTTTGGGTAGAGGCCAAATTTTTCAGACCTGAAATTAACCTGAGCTGATGGGACCGGCCTCAAAAGGAAGGGAGATACCAAACAATTCTTCCTTTTGACCTTGAGTTTCCATTTCTTCAGGCAAAACCAAACAGAATCGAACAACAACAAAAAAAAAAACAAACAAAAAAAAANAAAAAAAAAAAAAAAAAAAAAAAAAAAAAAAAAAAAAAAAAAAAAAAAAAAAAAAAAAAAAAAAAAAAAAAAAAAAAAAAAAAAAAAACAAACCACCATGAAAGAGGGCTTCTGGAAAATGCAGAAAAAGCAGAGTTTCCCATTGAGGGTGGCAGAACCTTCACT
This sequence comes from Rhadina sibilatrix, assembly GCA_013400275.1. NCBI lineage: Eukaryota > Metazoa > Chordata > Aves > Passeriformes > Phylloscopidae > Rhadina > Rhadina sibilatrix. The sequence goes on from VWYO01018830.1 coordinate 17,154, forward strand.
AATTCCTGCAGCTCAGCTTTCCCCTCTGTGGAGCCTCCTCCAGAAGGCAAACTGCAACCAGGGAAAGGGTTTTTTGTGCTGGCTGCTCACTCCCAGCCTGGGAACAGATGGTACAGGGCTACCTATGACTAATTCTGTCCTCCTGATATTGTGAGAGCAACAGATTGAAGGATTCCTGGGGAAGGAGCTGGAGAATTCTTGGGGAAAGGAGCAGGAGGGTTCCTGGGGAAGGAGCTGGAGAATTCCTGGGGAAAGGAGCTGGAGAATTCTTGGGGAAAGGAGCAGGAGGGTTCCTGGGGAAGGAGCTGGAGAATTCCTGGGGAAAGGAGCAGGAGGGTTCCTGGGGAAGGAGCTGGAGAATTCCTGGGGAAGGAGCTGGAGAATTCCTGGGGAAGGAGCTGCATTGAACAAGGCAGCTCTGCAGGCCCCAGAGTAAGTGGTGTGTAGTGAGTTCTCTTGGGAGAGGTTGTCCTGGTCAGAAACAACCAAAACTCCTCCCAGACTCCTGGAAGTATGGAAATATGGAGCATTTAACTCTTTGCCTCCCAGGATGGCAGCGATGCTCTGCTGATGGGAGATGTGTGGCGAGGCTGAGATCCCCCTGAAAGGGCTGAACTCAGCTCCACTGAAAAATCACCTCCTTCATTAAAATCCCTTTCCTAAATTAGCCCTTAATCTCCGATTAAAAACCTCCCAGGAAAATCTCTGGCTGCTCTCAGCTCTGGAATGATCCAACCCTGAGTTTTAATTCATTAAATAGTTCTGTGGGAAGGGGAGAGAGCCATCTGTAAGAAGCTAAAATTGCTGACACAGTGCTCCTAATGGGTTCTTTCCCAGAGGTTTTTATTACAGTTATGTAAGAAATCATAGACTTGGGGAGTTCAAAGAAAACTTCCAAAATAGGTCTCTTTTTCTCTTTTTTTTTTTTGGGGTTGTATTTTCAAGCAATGTAGCAGGAGACCGTGAAGATATTGCTCATAATAATTAGAGCTGTGAAACCTTAGGAAAACATGCCTAGGGAAAAAGGGGAAGTGCTTTATTTACAGGGAGTTTGGAGAATGTTTTTAAAGGCTCCCCTTGTTTGAAATCCAAATGCTTAAAATCCAAATGTTTAAAAACCTTAAAATTTAAGGTGGCCACGGATTGGGAATCCTGGGAGTTGGATTTGGGGATCTTTCCCAGTGCTCTCACACCAGTTGCACAGATTTCCCTCCACAATTCAGAGCAGTAAAACCAGGACGAAGGATCTTGAGGAACCCAAACCTGGCTGATTCCACCTCAGTTAGGGCATTGGACAGTGGAATAATCATAATTCCTCCCCCAAATAATTCCTGAGGTGGATAAGAAACAAGAAACCATCAGTTCTGCAAAGGGAACGTGAGGTTTGGGAGGCCTGGAGGGTGTTGCACAGGGGATGGGGTGTGAGGTGTCCTCTGGAGCAGAATTCCAAAGGATTTCACCATCCCTCAAAGATGATCTGGAGTGATGCCTCCTTGAAAAATCCACCCAAAACCCCCTGCAGCACACGTTAATGTGTTCTTCTAGCTGCCTGCTTTCCATAAGAGATATTTTAGGAGTGCCAAAACTATTAAAATCTACTTCAGGTGCTTGTGCTAAATATGTTCAACGAGCTCTGCTTGTTAAAATTCATTTATGACAGAGATGGGGAGGAAGAGAGGAAAAGGATCTGTTAATTCTGTAACGCTGTTAAAAAATAAGCTTTTTTAAATAGAGGTTTTCTTAATTGCTGAGAAAAAATGTCAATATCAGTGTTTTAAAAAAAGGTTTGGCAGAATGCACGAGAATTATCGAGAAGTGAAGATTTTCTGTATAAATTGAGATGGTTTGGGTGGAAGGCCTGGTGAGTGTCCCATCTTTTACTGGGTGACAGATACTAACAGAGGAACTTGCTAAAGCCAGAATATTTTGGGTTTTTTTCACAGCATATTCTTCTGTTGAAGTGTGGCTGTTCCTGTGAACTGAACAGCCCCCAAATTGTGGAGATCCTCGTGGGCAGCTGAGGCTGGATCCAGGTGAGGACAGCTGGGTGGAGAAATTGCTGTGTGAACTCTGCCAGCATCAGCCACCCTGAAATCTCTCCCTGTAATAGAGGTCAGGACACCCTGACAAAATTGCTTTATCATAATTTTTCTTGCCCACTTTCCAGTCTTCACAGGGAAGAGAATTAGGTGGCTGCATCCGAGGGGTTATAAAATAGAGATGTCACTGTGTGAGGGCCACCTCATGTGGTCTCTGTGCAGTGAGAGTATTAATGCAAATTACAGTCCAGGCCTTGTGTTAAATTTCATTTAAATACCATCCATTTATGCTTAAAAATGTGAATTCCAATAGGAATGTGTGCAGAGATGAGGAGAGCAGCAGTTATCCCTGAGCTTTGGGTGCTGATAGTGGGGGACAGTGGCACCAAATGTCACACTGAGGCCTCTCCTATCCAGAAGGAACTTTGTGCATCATCCTCCAGGTGGATTGGGGCTCCTGGGATGCTGCCCAGGATTCCCTTTTGCACGTTTTGAGGGCAGGAGTTGAGGTGAGGCCTGAAGCAGCACAGTGGAATTGTAGCCTCAGGCCCAAGAACGTCCCTGGAAAAATGAAAATAACGTCACAGCACTCAGCATTCTGCTTTTCCACTTCACCTGCATCAGCTGTGTGGATTAAAGGAGTTACTTCAGCAAAGCCAGCCCTGCTAACTCAGGCTCAGATCTTCAGCTCACACTTGGATCTGCAAGTCAGAGAGTTGCTGTTCTGGTGCCCTGTCATCAGTAACAAATGTCCTGCAGCCCCTGGCTCGCACCTTGCGTGGCCTCACTGCCTTGAGTGGGGTGATCAGATGTAATTAATGCACTCTGGACTTGCTTAATGATGCAGAAGCAGGAGGAGATTCAAGCTCAGTCTCGTAGCTGCTTTGCCTCTGAAATCTTAACAGGATTAAAGCACCATTAAAAAAAATCCAGGGAGTTCTGCGAGCAGCGCAGCTGCTGAAGCCAGGATTCCTCTGGATTTGTGTCTTGTGCTTGATTGACTATTAAACTGATTTATGAGGAGATTATGTTATCTCTTCATATACCTATAATCCCTTCCCTGCTGCAGATTTTGGCAGTTCCGTGCTGCTTGCTGCAGAAATTCCCCGGTAGGATCAATAGTTATTAGGACAAAATTGTTCAAAACCTGCTTTCTCTTTTACCTCACCCCCTGGCTTTAGAAAATTGAAAGAGTTTAGGTTTCTCTTTGCATCTTTTACTGCTGCCTTTCCATGGGAGGGGAAGCAGGAGGATGTGGTTATGAGCTTGATAAGCCACGATACCGTAAAATAAAGAAGATCAAAACCCAGTGAAATAAAGAAGAGGCTCTTCAGCATAATTCACCAGGCCTGTGAGAATAAAAAGAAACAATCACAGAGCAATTTTGCAAAACTGCTGGAAGGATAGCAGTATGAGGAGGAAAATGTTTATGGCTACGATAAAATTGGTGGGAGTCAGATGAAGGATTTGGGCCACGTTTTTATTTTTACACAAGCTGTTATTTTATAAACCTCTGGGAAATAATCGTGCTGGAGTGGCAGAGTAAGACTGGAGGTCACCTGGCTGATGAAGAGGGGGTGAGTTTAGGTGCCCTCTCTTTTCTCTGGGCTCCCCAACATTCCCAGGGAAAGAGTTCCTGGATTTTATGGAGCTCTTCCAACCCAAACCATTCCGTGACTTTGTGCCTCCAGGTCACTGCCTGAGTGTTGGAGATGCTTTATTTGAAGTAATTAAATCCATTTCTCCAACGCAAGGATTTTAATAAGCTCCAATTTTGATTGATTTCTCATATGTGCCTAGTCAGTCAGCTAATTGTGTTTGAAGTGTGCAGAATTCTGTGCGTGCCACGAAAGAATTTCACCAAAATTTATGGGTCCCAGAAGAGGCCCTGATAATCTGGCTAAACTCTAACCCAGGAGGGCAAAAACTTCAGTCTTTGTGAATGTAATGCATGTGTCACTCAGGAGTACAACAAATCAGAGCTTAAATGTCATGTCCACTCACAAAGCTTTAGAAAACTCAAACTACTCCAATAGTTAAAAAAATAAAAAATTATGAAAACCAAGAAATGAGTTCAGGGACAGTCCAGTTCCTGGGAAGGAAATTAATATGTCTCATTTCACACAGAAAGGAAAAGCAATAGTATTTGGGTGTGTTTGTTCTTAAGTTCTTTACAGTCTTTCATAGAATTCTGTATTATGAATTGTGTATTAAGAATTCTATATTAAGAATTCTATATTTGAATTCTATATTTGAATTCTATATTACGAATTCTATATTACAAATTCTATATTATGATGTTTTCCTGTGTGAATAACTTGTGGGGGTTCTGAGTTTCCTCAATTCTTGAACTAATTTTCAGCACCACTTTTCAAATCTGAGAATCCCAGTGTAACCATAACTGCAAGGTTCATAATTTTAAATAATATTCTAATTTACTTTATTGTACATGGCGTGGATTTTGCTGCAGCAGCAATACCTACGTTCAAACTGGGGAAAAATAATTTAGGAAAAACATCATTTTAGCAGGTGTGGCTGAGATTAGAACAGAGCTTGTTAAATTCAAAGTTATTTCTGCATTTTGCTGCTTCTGATTCTGCACTACGGGAGGAGTTCAGGTTGTACAAATGTGCTTTTTGTTCAGCTGCAGGAAAATTCATTACAGACAAAGTCAATAAAAATGGGTCATTTTAATCAAGTTGATGTATTTCTCCTCAGTTACACTCTTACAAATCAATGGGAGCAAATCCATAGTTAACAGTGTAACTTGCATGAGGTTTCAGTGACTTCTCCGGTGGCTGGAGAAAAATGCAGAGAAGGAATAATCAAAGTTTAATGTCTGAATCCTTCCAATGAGAAGATAATTTCTGTTTCTTGTCAAAAGCTGTGATTAATACTGAAATTGTCTATAGAATTTTTTACTTTAAAGCCTCAGTGCAATGAATTTGTGTGTTCCTCCCTGATGGAATCCTCTGCTCCTGTTTTGAGCAGCTTTTCCACAGATGGTTTCCTTCTGCAGTGGCAGAATTTGGGGAACTGGGGTGGAAGATGAAGTGGTTGGGGATGGGGGTTGATGTGCTTTAATTCCTCTGCTTTTGGGAAGCTTTTCCTTTAGGAAACTCGGGAAAACAATGGGTGTCCCAGCCAGCCAGAGAAGGATTTGAAGGCTTCTTTTGAGATAAGTGTAAGTATGCAAAATGGAATCATTTGTTTTATCTACACGAGATGATTTCTGAGAGAACAACTTGAGAGCATTTGTTTGGCTGATGGAAAAGATGAAACCTGAGGTGAACTTGACTAAAATATGTCTCTTACAGAGAATTTCCCTAATTAAATTGAAAAGCTGGCACCTTTCTCAGTCTTGAACCTTGAAAAGAGAATAATTTATGACTCGTGGAAATCCCTGTTTAAAGGTACAAGGCTCAGCTAAAGCATTCCCTGCACATTTTGAGATCAGATCTTCAGAGCTGAGAACCTGGAATTCATAAAAACCAGGAGCATAAAGTTATTTTTAAGGTTGGCAGCCTTCAGTGAGGGAGGTCAGGACAGTTCCATTCCATTGGTGTGGCTGTCCAGGAGGCGCTCAATGAGTTGGGTTTGTTGGTCATTGCTCAGCTATTCCTGTGGGAGTTTATAAAGTAATGACCACATCCCCATTTCTCCTGAAAATACAGGAGAGGAAGATTTGATATGATGTTTTAGATACCAGTTTTTAAAGGTAATTGTGTAAAATTGAACATCCCCTAGTTTAATTCATGGACTGACTTTATTTAGGATGCAGGGTGCACGTGGATTTGGGAGACAAGAGGTTCCTCAGGATTTTTTTTCCTGAATTCCTTCATACTGAATGCCATGAGAATCAGTTCCCATTTTGATTTGAGAGTAAAGTCCAGATAATTCCTATGCATTGGTAGGAATTTGCTGTTTCCTAATGAATGAACTCATTCGAGAGAGTCAGAAATTACTGCAGATAATTAAAAAAAATAGACAAAGAGACATTATGGGGAGGAAAAAAGGCACAAAAAGATTGGAATGGAATCAGTAAGAAAATTGTATTTGTAATAATGGATTAATATAAATAATTATCCAATTGCAAAATGTGTCCATTATACTTTTATTGCTGCACAAAAGAAAACCTTGTTCAAGGGTCTTTTGGTGTGGGGAGTTGTTCCATTTCCCATGCTTTTGTGTCAGGAGAACCATTTCTCATCTCTGGTCTGCTCCTGAAAAATTCCTGGTGTGAACTGAACAGGAAAGCATTTAATAACTTACATAACATCTATTTTAATGCACGTGTCTAAAGAGGAGCTGATGAGTTGCTCACGTAGTGCTCAGTAAAAATGCACAGACCCACTTGGAATTTCACACACATCCTCCACCCTCCTAAAACCAGAATAAGTCTGATTTTAATAAGATGAACTGGGCAGGACCAAAGTTGTCACGTCAGCCTTGATTTCTGAAGGATCAATAACCATTCTCTGTGGCTTTTGTCTCTACCCCTGTGTGAACTCCCTGCCCACACCAGTTTGATCTCTTTATCAAGGTGGTTTCAAAGAGAGATGGAGGGATCATTATTGCTAAAAATGAAAACCCAGAGAGAGGAGAGAAATCTTAAAATCCCAGAAAGGTTTGGGTTGGAAAGGACCTTAAAATCCTCAAGTGCCACCCTGTTCCATGGGCAGAGACACCTTCCACTGTCCCAGGCTGCTCCAAGCTTCATCCAACCTGGCCTTGGACACTTCCAGGGACCCAGGGGCAGCCACAGCTTCTCTGGGAGGCAGATCCTTTTATAAATCCCACTGTGTTGTGTTCACCCTCTGTTGTTCCTCAGATAATCCAGGTGGGAATCGTCCCCAGACAAATATTTGGAAATCAGTTTGTGTTGTTCCTGCTGTTCATGCATCTCCTGGCTTTAGGGTTCCCCTAACAACTTGGTTTTTAAAAAAAGAGTAATGTGGGAAAACAAATAATGAGCAAATAATCTTCTGTACTCAAATTATCCTTATGATCCTTTATCCTTACGATTTGACACATATTCTGTTCTATTTTGGATCTTCCTCCTCAGCTTTGGCAATAATTCAGTTTTCCCTAGACCCTACAGCCTTCCAGGAGGCTTTTTTTGGTGTTAATTCCCTCTGAGTTTGGCTAGGGAATTCTGAAGGCTGGAAAACCATTTCCAGTCTCCTGGAAATCTTTCCATTTCCACTGCTGTTGCAAAGCTTTTTCCTACATCCCCATGACATAAGTTAAATTAAGAACATAGGTCTAGTCGTAGTCATAATCAATTTTCTGATTATGTAGAGAAGGAAAAAGTGCTGGAGCATTAACAATTTTTAAAAGTACATTTAAATCATTATTCATTTATAGGGTTGCATTAATTTCTGAATAATGCAGCACTGGAGATGGATGATTCAGAGCCGTGTAAAGTCTTTTGTAGTCGTTTAGAGCCTCCTTATTGGAATCTATCACTCACTGTTCCCACCCACAGACGCTTCTTGAAGCCGATGAGGCAAAATCATTACGGGTGCAGATAAAAGGGAGAGCCTGGCAAAACAAATACAACAACAATTTTAATTAGGCTGGTCTTCCCTGAATTCCCACAAGGTTAGCAAAGAGCGTTCCAAACAGCTGGAGCAGGGCTCAGCTCTTCCCAAAAAAAAAAAAAAAGGGGCTTTTCCAGCTGCAGGAAAAGTGGAATTTGCAGGTTGATGGAAGGATTTGCTGATTTACCACGTCTGACAGCAAAATGAATCCAAACCAAAGCAGTAAAGACAGGAGGAATAAAAACCAAGGGACACCTGTGGAGGCAGAAGCCAGAAAGGGAGGAGGGAGGTTGGCTCCAGACTGCTGACTCAGGCATTGCTTCACTTTATTTCTTCTTGATTTGCAAAAAGGGTTTGGTTTTTTGGTGGTTTTTTTGTTGGTTTTTTTTTTTTTTTCCTATTTATTTCCTCAGATAATGACACCTCTGCATCGATTTTTTTTTTTTTCCTTCTCCTTCTTTGTTTTCTCTTTTGAAAATGTGATCTTTTGTTAGAGGTAGGGCTGAGTTAATGGAAATGTGAGGCTGGTGGGTGAGGGAGGCTGAGGTGCTTCATCAACCCTAAACAATGAGTTGGGTTTCATTTCACTCCCCACGGAGAGGATGAGAGAGAGGAGCAAATTCAGGTGAAGTACAACAAAGGGCTTTGATGAAAAGAAAGAAAGAAAGATAAAAAAAATCTGCTAAATTTAATGTGAAAGTTTCTTTAGATCTTTAGGAGTTATTTTAGGAGACATCTTTAACTTGTTAACTCACATGCCAGTTACCAGTTTTCATGTAGAAACTACAGGAAGCAGGAATTCCTATGTAAATAGCCGTGGGCACATCTTGCTTGGGGAAAATATTATTTTTCAGACAGGGATTTATTTTTCTACCTGTATTCATTATTTTAAAAGGTGAAGGATTTTATTTCTTTCATTTCTGACTTAACAATTCACCTGCCATGAGGTGAATGTCTCCCTCCCACTGTCCCAGGCTGCTCCAAGCCCTGTCAGGCCTGGCCTTGGACACTTCCAGGGATCCTGGGGCAGCCACAGCTTCTCTGGGAATCCCATTCCATGCTCTCACCACCCTCCCAGCAGAGAATTTTTCAGTGAGAGGATTTTCAATGGTGTTTAGAGAGACAAAACTCCTGGAGCTTCTTCACTTGGAGCTCTTGAAACTCTCGGAGCTGCTTCTTGCTGAGCTTTGAAAAAGAGGAGCTGGAGGCACCTGTGTGACTGTAGGATGTGCAAAAGCACAGCTCAGACTCCCTGGAAACAGTGATTGAGACATTTGTTCTTGCACAAAGGGTTCAGGTTGGTTATTTATTTATTTGCTTTCGGTGTTTGGGCAGAAAGAGGAAGGAACTGCAAAGTACAGCTCAGTTTCTGTGTCTGACACTCTGGAGGGTGTGCTGAGATCAGCACCCCGTGTATTAATCCAGAGGTTCTCACAAATAAATTTTCTCCCTATTTATCATTTTCCCAGGAAGTTGTATTCTTTTAGAAAGACACATTCTTGGCAGCTGGGCTGAAACGAATCCAGCCTGGCTTGTGCATTCAGGAGGAGCATTGAAGGCTTTGTGGGATGCTGGGCAGAGCCTCTTCTTCCTTCCCACAGCAAGAACCCCAAGGGGGACTTTTTGGATCACAAAAAAAAAAAGGGGGACAAAATAGGAAAACAGTAGGATTTTGGCCTCTAAAGCTGGCGGCCTGCCCTGCTGTCCAGAGGATGTGGGATATTTGCTACAGCAGGGTTTTCCCTACTCAAGGGACCAGCAGGTGCTTTGCTGAGTGATGAAGATGACAGAAACCCTCCCTGCTGATAATTCCTGTTCATAATTATCCATATCTGCCACCTTTCCAGTCCTGAGCAGGAGGGGACGAGCCAAGTGACCTCTTGCATGCCTGTGAGCAGGCCAGTTCCTCGTGGTTTAGCCCACAATGGTCACTGAGTGCTTCAGCCCGTGGAGAACAGGGAATTTGGAGCAATTTGCCATTAGATGTTCCTCCCTCCCAGCTGCCACGAGCTTCTCAAGAGGTTTTCTGAGTAGTTCCTGAACTGAACTGGGTTTGTTCCTGTTATTCCTGGCCATTGGAAACGAGGTGGTTCCTGCTCCTCCGGAATAAAGAGTGCACAAGAAGCGAGCCATGAATATGTAAATGATGCAGGAGCTGTTAATATCAGATAAATTCTGCAGCTCACTGCTCGCTGTGCCTCTCCAAACAGAGCCAGCAGATTGGTTTCCCCAAGGAAAGGCAGGCTATGGAGAAGTTATATTTCTATTACCCAGCATTTGCATAGAAATGATTGCTTCCTGTGGGGCTGGAGGCGGTGAGAGAGAGGGGGAAAAAACAGGGAATGCAATGGTAAACCACCATGATATCCTGATTATTTTTTAAGGATGGAAAGGAGGACTTGTTATTATATCCGCTTGTGGTGGTGATGATGGGGTCATTAAAGGTGTAATCACCTTGGAGTAAGGCGTGTTATTTATTTGCCTCTTGCCAAAAGCTGGCAATGGCTTGTGACAGATTTAAAAAAAAAAAAAAAACCCCCCAAAAACCCTAAACAAAACCACA
>VWYO01018833.1:5303-22411 GCA_013400275.1 Rhadina sibilatrix
TTTTCTCTCCCTGCTTTTGTCTTTGTATTTACATTCACACTTCTTTTAACCCAGCTTCCCTTTTTGCTGGTGTCAGCCTCTGTTTCACCCACATTATCCTTTCTCTCCATGTCTACCTTCACTGCTGTATGATGTTTTGCCCAGTTTATGTGGTTGCCTTGGCGGTAAAGTTGTTGCTGTATTGTACAATTCCTGCCTGGCTGAAAGCCAAAAAATGTGTATCTACAGGTGTATCTGCAGTTTATGTCCATGACAGTGACAACAGTGTTAAGAAATGTCACTGTGCAGCAGGGTCACTTACATCAATGCAGGAAGAAAGCTCTCTTTGCATTAAGATACATCAGGTTGCCCAATGCATCAAGTGCCCTATATGGGTTGCATCGAACGTGGCACAATGTAGGAAAGGAAGTCAGGTAGGGAGTGTGGTTTCTCTTCTTTTTCCACAGTACCTCCATTCTTGGTAAAGAAATATCTTGCAACATCCCTATTGTCTGCAGTGAAACTTCCCTGTCAGGTAGTCAGATGATTTTTAAGAAAACACTAGTAGCTCCTGAGATATTATCCCATGATTTGTTTTGCACCTCATTATATATCTTCATTTATCCTGGGTATCCAGTTTAATTCTTAGCACTTTTGCTAACAGTCCTCTGAAATAGTTGTTTGCCAGGTGAATTCAGTGGCTTCCTAATACTTTGGAATTACAACACTGTAATTTGTTGCTGCAAAATCTTGACAAGAGTCCATGTCTCAAACCTCTTTTTCAAAAGACTGCTCATAAGAGTCACTGTAGTGAAAATTTCCCATGAGATTTTTAAATTTCTAGTGCAGTGAAAACTGCTGAAAATACTGGCTAGTTCTCCATTGTAAGGTTGCCATGTCAAGTTTGCCCTTACTGGCAGTTATAAAAAGAGATGCATTCATTTCAGTTTGCTTCTCAGATATAAACTTCAAAATTATGTGCAAAAATTAAGAGAAGGCCAGAGTGTTATTTTCTGATTGAACATAATGAATTCTCTTTGCTATTGCTTTGATTCAAAAGCTCTGTAACCTGTATGTATGTGTTCACTATGTTTTTGCATCCATGTAGTTTTCAAAGAGTCTTGTAAATCTTTCGAAGCGACACTGTAAAAATCTGATTTTCTCCTTACTCACTCTTCCTATCTTACTGCAGGCTCCTCTGAAAAGGGAAATCTCTTTAAGCTACCAGTTCAATTTTGTGACTGACTGTTGCACAATATGTTCAGTAAACATCTCTGCATCATACCATTCTTAGATGACTGCTCTGGACATAAAGTTTATCTTCCCAATAAGCTATTTTAAGTCTCCCTTGCCTGTCCTAGAAAGGTCAATGTTTTGCTGGATCCCTCTGTACTCTTTTGCTGTATTAGCTGGTTGTGTTAACATCTTGCTAAACAAAGTAACACTTGTGGCTTAGCTTAGTCCAAGAACTTCAGCTTTTTTTTTTTGCTTTTTTTTTTTTTCCCTAATTTTCTGTGTTTATGTTTGTTTCTTTCTTTATTTATGTCTGCTTAGAGACCTCTATTTTTTTTCCTTCACAATTAAATTTCAGTGGATTTTACTGCCTTCTATACAGTTAAATAATGGTTGTGTTTTCCCGTGATGTACCTTGGACATTACCTGCAGAAACTACTCCTCAAAAGAAATTTTGAAAATCTGAAAATGCAAACTTTGTTTTTATGTTTCATTGTCCAGAACTCAGCTGATTAATGAAATATAGAAAAAATACTTGGCATGGAATACGTGTGCCAGAATTTTTTACTCACCAGTGGTCGAAACACTTTTTTCTTTTCACACTTTTATTTAGTGATAGTTTAGCATACTGAAGTCAAAGCTTTGTTCCTTTTTCTTAGTTGCTTTGTTCCTTTGCTTTCACTAGAGTGGCCAACTAACTTAAAAGACTTTTCTTCTTTTTCTGCTTGCTCTGTAATTCCCAGAGAAGCAAACCTCTCAAAGTTCTCTTTTATCCTCTTCCTCAGGTCAAAAGGATTTTCATTGGGGCAGAAAATTGGGCCCCTTTAGCTCTATTCTATACTTTATTGACAGCTTTGCTTCTTCTGAGAGCAATTACTCTTTAAACTTTTCCACAGCTGTAGAATCCATTCTACAGTGAGAACAATCTCTTGCAAAATCATGTGGACATGACATGTTTTGAATCCAGTAATTGGTGCTTTTTCCTCAGTGCTGTTATAAATAGAATACATGTTCTTCCTCAAGCACTTGACATAGAATCCCTTCAGAAAGACAAGCCTTTGAGCCTTGAGTTTCATCTATTTCTTTCCTACAGCCCATTTTTTGTTTTGTTTTGGTTAGTTGGATTTTTTCAGCACTAGTTCATCACTACAAACATACTGTATTTATCTGTACCAGACTTGCTAGAATCCTTGTTCTGCTTCACCACCGCTTGCAGCCTTTTTGACAAATTTTTTGGAACTCATAGCATTCCTGTTATCTGATTGTCCATGCTCTGCATGCTCTGCTGGGGTTTGCAAAGTGATACATTTCATTGTAGTCCCTTTCATCTTTCTCCAAAGACTGTATTGCAGTAGTGTTTTGTAGTATATTGTACTGTTGGAAGTTCATGTGCAGATTCATGTACTGCCCTTTTATGAATTCTGTTTCTGAGCACTGCGTGATTTTTGCCTCTCATATATTTTTTTTGTACTTTTTGAATTCTCTGGAGATGTGCTTACTAAATGATAGCCTGGAAGAGGTGAGGTCTTTGAATGGCCTATTCGGAACAGTTTGCCAAATTTAATTCTGTATTTTCTAGCACCCACACTTGGGCTATTGGGTTCATGTTTTTTATCTGGGCCTTGGCTCTGTAAAACTGTCACACTGATTCTTTGGCCTCAGATGATTCATAGTGTTCTGTGTTCTGTGGAGTGTTTCCTTCTTCATCAGATTGCAGTGTTTCCTAAGTGTTGTTCAAACTTTCTCCATTTGTCTCTGTATTTCTGGGACCCAACTCAAAGGGATTAGCAATTTCCCCATTGCTCCAGTCATGGTCTGTTTTCTTTCCCCAGTTTATTGACTTTTTAATCCAAGCAACATTCAATGAACATGAAGCCTGAAAAGCAAGAGAGACTTCCTCCCACTGGAAATCTGTTCTGTGTTTGTGCAGTGTGTAACATCACACTGGATTTGTTTGTTTCCTGGCTTTAATAAAGGTAAATATTCTTCACTGCATTCTTTCTCCTTTTTGGCCTAATGTCTAGGGATGTGTTGGCTCTGGTAGATGAATCCATTCCAATTTCCCGGAAAGCTGGAAGAAAATAGTCACAATAATTTCTGTGGATCTTTGCAATTTTATGGAATATGAAAAGTATGAAGTAGACCAAACAACAGTTTCTATACTTGGAGTAGATACTTCCCTCTCTGGAATGGTTATAAAACAATTTCTGAACAATTTAAGTAAATGCATTTTTCAGAAATTGTTCACATATTGACTTTTTACCACATATGACTTTCAAATAATTTTGATTTGGACATATATTGTTGTAATTCATATAAACAACAAAATGCCCTTTCTTAGACTTGTTTTGTCTATACTACTGCCAGTCTCACCGTAGTTCAACCTATTACATAAAACTTGCATTTGATCAATGTGGTGGGTTACTGGATACTGTGCTGCTCTAGCACTCCCCTCTCTAAGTGTACAGTAGAGAAAATATAATGAATGAAAAGCTCATGACTCAAGAACAGGGAGAACCCTATCCTGCTTATCATCATGGTTAAACATATTTGGCTTGGGGAAATTAAATGACATTATTACAGACAGATTCAGAGCAGGATAATAAGAAGTAAAAAAAAACAAAAACAAAAACAAACAAAACAAAACAAAAACAAAAACCCCACAAACAAACAAACAAACAAACAAAAACACGAACCAAAAACAAACTTAAAAACACTTTCCCCCTCCGTCCTTCCCAGGCTCTACCTCCACCCTCTAGCTCCCCCCTGCCAGAGAGGCAGGGAGATGGGAATAGGGCTTATGATCAGTTCATCAAACATTGTTTCTGCTGCTGCTAAGGGAGAGGAGTCCTTTGACTGTTCCAATGTGGAGTCCTTCCCACAGGAGACAATTCTCCATGAGCTTCTTCAGTGTGAGTCCTTCACATGGTATACACCTCTTCATGTACTGCTCAGCGTGTCTCCCTTTCCATAGTGTGTAGTCTTTCAGGAACAGCCTGCTCCAGCTTAGGACCCCACAGGGTCACAACTCCTACCATGAAGCCTGCTCCAGGGTGGGCTCCTCTCTCCATGGATCTGCAGGTCTCTGCCAGGAACCTGTTCGAGCATGGGCTTTTCATGGATTCAGAGCCTTCTTTCCACGTGTGGGGCTCCTCCATGGTCTGCAGGTGGATCTCTGCATTTCCCATTAACCTCCATGGGCTGCAGGAGCACAGCTGCCTCACCATGGTCTGCACCACAGGCTGAAGGGGAATCTCAGCTCCAGCACTTGGGAGCACCCTTGCCCCTCCTTTCCACTGACCTTGGTGTCTGTATTCTATCATGTATTCTCACTCCTCTGAGCAATATTATATCCGTGCTATATCGTTTTTTCCTTTATCACAGAGGCTCTACTACCTTGTCTGATGGGTAGGCTCAGACTTGGCCAGTAGCAGGTCCATTTTGGGGGTGGTTGTCACTGTCTCTGCCGAACATGGGGGAAGGTTCTACCAAATTCTCAAATAAGCTACCCCTGTAACCCACCCCCGGCTACCAAATCCTGGTCACATAAACTCAGTACAATCAAAAAATTATTGAAAGTGCCAACTATATTTTGCTAGAGTTCATGCTGGCACAAATTAAATTCCCCCATTATTATACAGTCAGAAATTATACAATAATCGTCTTGCAAATCCTACTAAAATTTCCCTTCAAGAGAACAGAAAATAGGGGGAATTAATTTAAAAAGGGCAAATTTTGGAATAATGAGCCTGATGAAAATGCAGTCTAAGAACTATCAGAGAAACCTGAAGCATAACAGATCTGTAAAGTCTGTTGGAATAAGTAGTATGAATTTTCCTCCCCTTCTGACTGACCTAATAGTGGGCTATTAGGAAATAAGATTTGTAATGAGAGGTGTAAAAGAAGAAAATAGAGAAAAAATACAGAGTTAACTACAGAGATTAGCTACAGTAGAATATGGGTTTTCTCCTTTTTCCTCTCAATCCTTTGATTAATGATATAATTGAAAACCCCATATTTTTATGAACAAGAACTTCTGCTGGAAAGTGTTCCATATTGGCAAGTCTACATTATTCTGGTTACTTATATTATGATAATTTTAGTAATTAGAATGGTGGTGTTATTTTCCTCATCAAACTTGCTTATCTGTGTTGATGGATCTTAAAACCATGGTGCACATGATTCTTTATTATACATGGTGCATTATTTTTAATAAGAAACACCAAATCAATGCACACATGGCTGCTACATTAAGTATTCTTGAAGCATCCATTGTATGTGGATTTGCCTGATAATGGCAAATACTACTACTTGGTTGTCTCTAATAATGCATTAATTGACACTTCCATCATGCACATACTCCTCAATGCTCAGGAACTTTTATGTTAGGATGATACTGTAAGGGACAGAACAAAAAGTAATACTGAAAATTTTAAGTAATGTAATTATGTAACTAAATGTCTTGGCATTATCTGGAGTCTGATCTACAGCACTTCATTTGAAAACAGATATTCTAAATGTTAATCTAGATCTAACTAGATTATAGATTCTAGTGTGGTGAAGCAAGGTCAGATAAAATCATGGGGGAAGTGGAGAAGTATTAATTTAAAAAAGTGAAAAAGAGGATTCTTTTCCCCTGGAGAATCAAATGCCAATACATAAATGACAGAAAAACAGCCAAAAATAATGGCTATAAAGGAGCTGGGAAACTATATCCCTCTTTCTGTCTTATAAAATATGAGTATGATATTCACTAACATAACCGAAAGGAAGCAATTTCAAAAGCAAAGCACGAGTACTGTGTTTTAGCAATGCTATTACTTAATTAATACTATTCAATTCTGCAACTAATGATTTAGAATTATATTGACCTAAAAAAGGAGGATTTTAGGTAGAATCAAGTCCCACAGCAAGTGGGGGAAATCAATGAAGCAGGTAAATTTTCTCTCCCTCATGTAGGAGGTGAAACTTCAATTATTTGGGTATTCTAGCAAATTAACTTTGTACAGGGTTTTTATACCTTCAGCAAGGGGACCCAGGGTCATTATCTGGCACAGGATATGGCTTTAGGTGAGCTATGTGTGTAATACAGAATGAAAATGTTTGTATTCTAACATTATCACTCCAGGAAATGGAAAGTCACTGGGGTTTCATCCTCACTTTTGACATTCTTATCACTATTGCAAAGCTGTCTTGAGGAACATTTTCACACAGCTGTATCTTCAAAACTCTATGTCCCAGACAGGTAGGGGAAAAAAAAATAAATCACATAATACATTACTTCTTTTTGTTTCTTCCTGTTAAACTTGGCACTCTCCACTGATAAAAGTCTGTTAGCATTTCAGCTGAGTGTCTGCAGTTTGTGCACCTGGTTCTTAAGAGGACTATAAGTCTTTCATGACAACAAATGTACCTTTTTCTGCACAGAAGAAGGAAAGTAGATTATTCCCTATGACTTCCTTCAGAATTATTGGCATAAACACAGTAGTGTAACCTTTGTACTTTGACTTTAAAGTTTCAACTTTTCCATGTAATCTGTGTTTTAACACATGAGCCTCTCTACAATCTGCTGAGTTTCTTTCCTTTCCTGTTCCGCTCCTTGCCTTCTGCTTTCTCCTCCATCTTTACCCACAGCCCACTCTGTTGTAAAGATTAACATACTCTCTAGCTCTTCAAGGTGTTCTTACTATGAATCTTTCTATAGCTCTTGTGTTTATCTGAGAATATAAGTTCTACAGGTGAGGTGCTATTTAGCCAGCAACATATTTTTCAAATTATCATTATTAAAATTCAGTTTCTGTGCCTTTAACAGAGAAGACATAAACAGGCAAGTGAAATACTTCTTTTTTCCAAAAAAATCATATTTTAACACATCTCAGACCACTGTTAGTGAATTTTGAAGTGTAGCAGTATGAAAAAATGTATTTATTATCAGTATTTGAAAGCATTAAAAAAAAAAAAAAAAAANTATTTTGGGTTCTGTAATGTAATTTGCAGCTGTGTAAATAATGGTGTTCATAACTACAAGTCTGTTCATTTGTCATTCAGCCTGCACTAATTTTTTTCTATTTGCATGAGCAACATGGTTGCATGAGAACACAGAACTCTCTTATATTCATAAAACAGAAAAGATACCTTTCCTGGTTCACCCTGTCATCACATAAACAATCCTATCACAAATAATTCCATCCAATAATTTGAAAAATCTACAGTTAAATATTAGTTGTCATAAGTTATCAAGCATAGGAAAAAACTTCCCTTAAGATGTCTTAAGCTGATAGTGCTTCTACAGTAAGGTAAAAAATTCCATTATTGTATTTTGAAGCTTTTAGTTCTTTTCTCCCTTCATAATAATTTTTCTTAGCACTGTGTGAAATAATTGCAATTCCAATTTTTATCATCAAAAGTGTTCTGAAGTAAACTGAAGGTGAAGTGGCCTAAATATAACACTGTACTATGAAAAAGGCTATTCTAGAGACCTGACAGTTGCGTCACATATTAATGATTTGACAGTTTCATGTCTAGTGACTCCAGATCGTATGTTCTTTGGTGGTATGCTGGGTGAAAATCAGCACAATCAGGATCAATATACATCCAAGAACATTCTATTTCCTTTTTTCCTGGTCATAGTTACTTCACCTATTTATTAGACTTTTTTCACAGCATAACTCTGAATGGGCATGATGAGAATTTGCCAGTATATTTTTTCTTCCACTATTCTGAAGCTAACAACTAACTCAGTCCTTATTTTCTGGCTCCTGTAAGCTTGCTTCCATATAGGTGGTATTCTTAGCTCTTGGATTTCAGCACATTCCTTCGGAAACACAGGTACTTGCATGTGAGTGTCAAAGAGTAGCACCTGGAATGCTATAAGGAATTCTACAAAGGAATATGATCTACATTAAAGTTACCCTGTTAATATCAGCTCCATAATGCTTCATCATTATGAATAAGCAAACCAAGCAATAAAATTTCAATTCACTGATAGTGGAGGTTCTAATCTGCACTCAGATTTCTAAGTGAACCTATTTCCTTTATGCCTCTGAACGTGCTTATACAACTATCAACCACTAAAATTGTTTCCCTAATGTGGGAAAATACAGACCCATGGTTGACTCAAGACTTATTTGACTGGACTAAATATATTACTTTACCTAGAAATTAAAATTTAAATTTTCAAATCAAAAAGTGCCCTTTATCTTGAGATAGTGTTCAGTACAGATATCATTGCATTTCTTCGATAATTTTTCTACAGCAGAACAGTCTTCCAGTTATGGTCTTTTCTTTCTTCACTATCCTGTAGTAAAGGTCACTTTGATTTTGACAGTAGTGCTCCAGACTGAAAAGAAACCTTGAAGTGTTTGTGGTTTTGGTGTGGAGCAAGCTCTAGAGTAACTATAGAAGCAACTATTAAAGTTGCTTCTAAGGAGACTTATTATCACTGAAAAAGGTTAAATACTCAAATGAAATTTTCTCCATAAACAAGTTTTTAGGCTGACCTTAAAATTGGAAAATCATGACCATTTATTTTAGTTGACCTGTATTTTTGTGCACTGCCTTTAAGGCAGTTGAGAAATGCAGTGTGGTAGACAGATAAGTTAGAAAATTTTAAACTGTGTGGGCTGATTCATCTCTCAGCTAAGGAGATGATTCATTCTTCGGTCATGCCACTTTTTGACTTCCTAAGAAATTTCCACAGTTCTGTTCAGAGGCAATATGTATTTGCTGGTCTAAATACCTGCAAAAGATTTATACAGCTTTGACTGCCTTTCTTGACACAAACCAGAAAACAGATGCTTTTTCAAGCTCTGAGAATAGATGAAGCTACAGGTGTAACCCATTACAGTCATTATTCTTTTAATAAGGGTAGTATAGGAGGGCAGGAAATACTGCAACTTACTGTGGAGCAACTGCAGTACTACCATTCTATTTCCATGTCTCTCCGTAGTCCTAGGTACAGCTGCTCTGGTCTGGAAAAACAGAATGGCTTAGGACTCTCATTACCCTCTAAGCAAGAGAGCAGGCTTCAGTACATACACCAAGTAGCTGGTTTTTAAAGATTAATGTTAATTCAAGAGCTGCTTTATTGAACTTCAATTTCTGAGCATGTATTTGCTTTCAACCTAGATAGTGGCTTTTAGCATAGATTTTCTTAATCAGTTAAATAACAGGTTAGTTAATCAATACTGTACTAAGGAATCTCAGATTTAATGTCACTGAAAAAACAGTGACCTAAGTTCTCAACCTCTCATTTCTTCTGAAACAGCCTCCTAGATGCTGACTGTTGCTTTGATTTGCCATACCAGCATCTTCCTCTTAGGAACACAGAAGCTAGTGAAGAGGGGAAGGTAAATTTATCTATAAGGAACAAACAAAATAAACAGTGTTTAATCTCAGAAAGCTTACAAAATCACACATACTGCACATAGAAATGGAAATTTTCTGTATTGAAAGGTAACCCAAGTAATTCCTATATCAAAATTCAAATAATGATGTCAAATCACGTCACAATACACAGCATTATGAAATATTTACCATACAAGTATTTGAAACAAGTAGGAAAAATGTAAACTAGTATCCTTTTAGTTTAGAGAAGTCAAAATATTGATCACTTATAAGTTTTCACATTTCAGTCCTGTTTTCACCATGGCAGCTGCTTGCAATCAGCTGCTGCAGAGTGCAGCAGAGATTCACTGACCCAGGTCAGAGCTGTGGACCCAAGAGTGCTTCCCAGTGCCAGGTCCCTCTGCTCCACTGATCTGATACTCTTGAGTGCCCACTGTAGCCAGAGAAGAATGTGCTCCACAGTGGTCTCCAGGCTTGGCAAATTTTCATGGTCTAGACACATAATCCATAGGGCTATTGGATAAAAGTAAATAAATCCATCAGGAAAGACACTGTTCTTAGCCCTTAATGTTTAAAAGACTAAGCCCTTTTTAATGAATTCTTGTTTATTCTGTCTTCCTATTTTTTGTTTTCCCAGAGGAAACCTTCATGGTAGTGTGATTTGGTAAGGAACAAACTTAGCAGTTATACATCTCTTTTTACGGACAGCCAGGACAATTAGGAGATTAAATTAAATTTAAGTGTATTCATCCTCAAATTTCTTAGGTAGAAGTTATCTCAGTTTAGTTTAAAGAAAAGTTTACAATACTTAATATAAGGCAAATCTCTGTCTGAGGCTGTGCCTATGTCTGTATCTGTCTGTCTCATTATGTGTGTATTTCATGGATGAGAAACTACCTTACACAAAGTCAAAACCACCACCACCATCAAAAGGTTTAATTTCTATTTCCATCATTGGCTCATTCAGGACGTGGTTCTGTTAGTTTTATTATTACTTTAAAATAATGTTACTATTTTAACTGCAGAGACAAACAAATTTAGTCCAAAAGACTAGTGAACTATGTCCATATATTTGTGTGGCACAGCTTTTGTGAGATTGTGTATATGAGATTGTTTCTGGATGTTTTTCTGTTTGCATCATACAAGAAGTGACAAAACTACCAACTGTAAAGAAACCAAAAGGTTTCTTTTAATTAGTAAAATGAAAATGAAAGTTTAAATTCATCTTAAATGTTTTGGATTTGAACAATATATTTTAATAACTTAGGTAGTCTACCTGAAATGTGCGCAATCTGCTTTCTGATTGAGCTTGGAATACTTAGAACCTGCTTGAAGTTTAAATGTTGTATAATCAGAAACATGTGGATTTTATTAACTTTATGTTTTTAGCAGAACCGGTGGGGTAATGTAACAAAGATAGCACAGCAAAGTTCAGTCTCACTGGAATTCGTGGTGATTTTATTTCTGAAAGAACAAACAGCCCCTACTTCCACTTGTATGATCTAGGAAGTTTTGCCACCTAAATATTAAATTTTCTTACTCATGTTGCTGGCTTGTCATCTGTTCACACAATGGAGGTTTAAGAGTTGAGGGACCATGGTGACCTGAATTGGCTGACTTCCAGCCTCCCCACGCAGCCACTCTCTCATTCCCCCACCTGAACAGGAAATGGAAAGAAAAAAGGAGAAAATGCTTGTCTGTCGAAATAAAGACAAGGAGAACACGTACCAGTTACTGTTCTGGGAAAACCAGACATGACTTGAAGAAAATTAATTTCCTCAGCAACTAAAGTAGAGTTGGATGGTGAGAAGCAAAGAGAAAAATCTAATGCACCTCCCTCTTCTCCTTCTGCCCAAGTTCATTGTTTTTCCTTCATTCACTACTTTGCCATCTCATCCCTGGTGTAGGGGGGAGGGGGTTTGGTGTCAGTCCAGACCAGCTCCTCTCTGTTTGTTGTTCCTCCTCATGCTTTGCATTGCTCCAGTCTGGGTACCTTCCAAGGGCTCTGGTTCCTCTGGATAATGGTCCCAAGTGGGTCTTCCAGTGTCTGCAATGATGGGCCTCTGCTCTTGCATGATTCCCTCCATAGGCCATGAGGAAATCTCTGCATCAGCACCTGCAGCACCTCTTCCTCCTCTTTCTTTGACTTAGTGTCCTCATGGTAGTTTCTTTCACTGTCCTCCACCCCTTTCTTCTCTCTCTGATGTGCAAAGTTTTTGTTGTTTCATAAATACACTTTCCTGGAGGTGCCACCATCCTGACTGAGGGGCTCAGCTTTGCCATGTGATGGGCCCATTGGAGTGGGCAGAAGCCAGTTGTATCTGGCACGGGGGCAGTTCTGGTCTCCTTACAGGAGCCACCACTGCAGGCCCTTGCTGCCAGAGCCTGGGCATGGACGTCCAGTAAAAGGACTGAGCGTGTGTTATGAATATCGAGAACCCAACCTTGCAAAGTCTCTCTTCTCTCCTTCCATGTATTCTCCCTTTTTAAAAGGGACAACCTAAATTAGATGTTTACTTAGCCAGCCTGCACTGCATAGTACCAGAACAGAGTAAGGAACAAGTACTGACAGAAAACTATATGCATGCGAGACAGAATGAGAGTTTAGAAAGTCAAAGCCCACTGAGATAACCAGTACACTTTGTGGAAGAGTTTAGCTGCCATATGTGGCAGAGCCATTGAGTTTCTGTGAGCCACCTGTGTCTCTTAACTGCATTAATTAAATGATACTGTATCTATTGCTCCTGGTTGTTGTTTAGTCATTGTAAATCTCTGCTCTGTCTTGTTGGGCTACTGGATGTGGAACCATGTGTAGTTTTATTCATACATAGCAAAGGGCATCACAAGAATTCTGAGAGGCAACAAAAAAGAGAATTCACTGTCTGGATCCTTGGATGTTACTGCACACCAGCCCTAGAGGTAATAATTATCTGCATAGACACATAGCTCTCATCTATATTTGTTTTGCTATGCCCTGTATCTGAGCTCTCTGACCCCAATGTACTTCAGTTTCCTTTATTCTCTGCTGAGAATTCTGAAACATTACCAACCATCTTGAAAAGATACATTTTGTGGTTTTAGAGTGCCAGGCTGAAATTTTGTATTTTTTATGAGGTTAACACATTGTCTCCTCCTCAAGGAGACAACAGATTTTATTTTCATATTACTTTAATTTAGTCATTCATGTAAAGTTCTATGTTACACTGTATGTTACAAACAGGAATTTACCAGCAAACTTTTCACAGCCTGCACAAAACAGCCAGACAGAGTTTTTGTAGTTTAAGTAATGAGATGATCAAGCAGGTACCTCCACTCTGACTTCTAAATTAAACAGGAAGATTATGAAACACTGCTATATTCTGACTCTTCTTGATAGGAGGTTCCCTCTTTCAAAGAGGGACTAACCTTTAACACTCTATTCTGCTTATCCTCTTTCTGCTGTGGAAAAGAGATACCTCATTCACTATGGCTGAGAACAGAATAATTCTCTTTTGTCAAAGTTCCCTTGCAACTGAAGCGGTATATCCGGGAAATATTAATCTCCTCCTGCCAACTTCTGCATGCCAGCAAACCACACAAAGGGATATCTCACCAACATTGACTTAGTCTGTTTATGGACACTAAAAGACAGCCTTGAAATTGGTCACACAAAGGCTAAATCCTTTGATTGTTGCCCTCATAGAGAGAGAAAATTAATTTCGTATTGAAGTCCAGTTTAATTTCTCTGAGAACACAAATACCATTATGCATTAATGAGAATTGTGTCATTACTTTATGACATTTCTTTAAACAGAATTAAGGTTTGTGTTTATTTAAGGATTTCCATAGCTTCATGTCTTCAGGTTTATTTAACTTTTACAGACTACATCTATATTCCCTGGTTTGTAAAATTTTGAGAAAGAATTAGACTATTGTTTGAGCCTTTCACTCCAGATTCTCAGTATTGTTTTTTCAGAAGCACAAATTTGAGATGTTAAATAACAGGTGTCCAGGTGAATAAACTAAGGAGGTAGGAATAAAATCAGTTGTCGTAATTTCTCTTAAAGGTTACATTATATCCAGAGGGTGGTGGCCAGTGGCTCAGAGTCTTGATGCATATCAGTGACAAGTGGTATGCTTCAGGGGTCTGTACTGGACCCAGTGTTATTTAGGTCTTCATCAATGACACAGATGAAGGGATTGAGTGTACTCTCAGCAAGTTTACAGATGACACCAAGCTGCCTGGTGCACTGACACTCCTGAGGGATGGGATGCCATCCAGAGGGCCCTGGACAAGCTCGAGCAGCGGCCCATGGGAATCTCATGAGGTTTAACAAGGCCAAGTGCTGGCCCTGCACCTGGGTCAGGGCAGCCCCCAGTGCCAGCCCAGGCTGGGGATGAACAGATCCAGAGCAGCCCTGCCCAGAAGGACTTGGGGGTGCTGGGGGTGAGAGCTGGACATGAGCCAGCCATGGGCACTCCCAGCCCAGAAAGCCACGTGTGTCCTGGGCTGCAGCCAAAGCCCCGTGGGCAGCAGGGGAGGGAGGGGATTCTGCCCCTCTGCCCTGCTCTGGTGAGACCCCACCTGCAGAGCTGCCTCCAGCCCTGGGGTCCCAGCACAGGAAGGACATGGAGCTGTTGGAGAGTGATCCAAGGGATGGAGCACCTCTCCTATGGGGAAAGTCTCAGAGACTGTTCAGCATGGAATACAGAATGCTTCTGAGGGATGTAATTGTGGCCTTGCAGAATCTGAAAGGGGCCTTGCAGAATCTGAAAGGAGCCTCCCAGAAAGATGGAGAGAGATTTTACATGTAGTGACAGGACAAGGAGAAATGGATTCAAACTGACACAGAGTAGATTTAGATTTGATTTTAGGAAGATATTATTTTCTGTGAGAGTGATAAGGCCCATAAAGAGGTTTCCCAGAGATGCTGTGGGGTTGTTCAAGGCCAGTTTAGGTGGAACTCTGAGCATCCTAATCTAGTGGAAGATGTCCCTGCCCAACATAGTGGGATTGGAATGAGATGACCTTTAAGGTCCTTTCCAATTCATGCCTTTCCCTGACTGTGATATTTGGCATGACAAGACCATGGAACATACATGAATGTTTGGGCACTGTGCTCCCAGATTTTCCATTGGTTAGCAACCACAGCTGCTAGAAAGGGGGATGTTAGAGAATTCACTGGCATTACTGGCAGGGATTTCACAGAGGGCTTTGACTTGTGTTCTTTTGTGTGCCCATGGAGGGAAAAAGATGGCTGTGTAGATTGATTTGGATCCCAGAAGGCTGTATGAAATGAAGATATTCAAGATGAACTTCTTGTCTAGCTGAGAGGAAGAGGTGATTTCTGAATGGTACTTGAAGCCCTTTCTCTCAGTATTGTTACACAGAAGAGTTATTAACTAAATCTCTATCATTGTTGTCAAAATTAGCATGCTTGCTCATGCTTCTGAAATTCTCCATGTTCTCCCTCAGGAGAAGCAGATAGAATTATGTAGTGTGTGTAAACACGGATTAATTTAATCTTCAGCCAAATTCACACATTGCTGTGTAGCTGGTTTGCATAGGATTATGAAAACAATTTAATTAGATACAATCAGACATCTTGCTTTTTGAAGATACATATATTTCTATTTTTTAAAAATATTAGTTCATATCTCTTGATTCAAAGTTAAAAGATCAACAAAAAAAAAAAAATCAAGTTTGCATTGCAATGCATATACAATGGGAAGAAAAGTTGCTTGGAATCTAGGAAAGGGAGCAGATTTGATGTCATTCTTAAAACTCCAGCCCCTCCTGCAAAATGGCCATCCTGCTTGGGGATATATGGTGAAACAACATTCGTAACTTGGTACACCTTGCTTATTTTTATTCTTAGCACTGTTCATCACTTAACTGAGTCACATTTATTCTACAATGTATGAATGGAGTAATGAAAAAAATCCCTCACATTCCCTGCCAAAACAAAGCAAACAGAAAAAGCAAACATATGCTTCATGTGCTACAAGGAGCTGAAAAAAATATTAGGTATCAAATATGATACTCTTTTATAATTTTGAATATTGTAGCTAAGTAATTTCCATCTTAATTTTAAGCAACATTTCTTTGTTGTTTTTTTTTTTAATGAAGAGAAAATAGAACAATACATCTGATGATAAAGTTTTGATTTGCTATTTCTGTAAATTGTAAACCAAAGACTGTCATTCCTCTTACTTCCAACTACCTCAAGTCCTTCTCAAGTCACACATAAGTAGGATGTCTCTATGACATCTAAATGGCTGAAAATGCCAAACATAAAAAGCAAAAGAAGCTCCAACTATTGCATTCCAGTATGAGATTTAGGAAAAAAACCCAGTTTTTTTTAATTGTAATTTTTTTTCTTCTCAAGCAGTATTTATGTTATTTGCAAAGGAAACTAAGACAAATTTTCTTGAAACTTATGTGAAAATGTTATATTTTTATTCTCTATGTGTTTAAATACTACCTACAATATCAATGCTGTCTCCTGGAACTTGTAAGCCAAGAAACAGATGCTTAGAAAATACAGTTTGTCACAAGAGAACGCCATGCTAATAATTATGTAACAAGAAAATACTCATCTTCCTGATATCCAGACTTGAATTCTAGGATTAGTATTAAAACTAGCATGTTATTGAGTAAGAATGAGACTGATACATGTGTAATTAAATTTGACAGAATTAAAAAAGAAAGGAAACTTAAGACTCAGGCCTGACCCTCCCCAAATCAACAAGGAGAAAATTTGCTCTGAATTTTTTGAAAGCCCATAAAATCTTGCATTCTTTTATTGCTCTGCTGGTAACTAAGACCTCATTACTTTGAACTGAACACAAAAAAGGAAACTATTTCTAATTAAGTTAAACTGTAGAAATGTACACTCTGTATTTTTTGTAGGTAGATTGTGAAATGTAGTGATAACTTGTCTTTTAGATTAAAGTCATGAAATTAATCTCTCTGCCAGTCGGGACTGTTTATTATGACATCACTTAGGAAATTTATTAATAAATGCAGTGCAAGTAATGAGAAATTGTAGAATTGTTAAATAGATAAAAACCTTGTAAAACCCCCCTAGAAATATGTTTAGACTAGAGTTATTTGTGTTTATAAAGAAGGTTTCATTTACATTTTCACAAATAGCAAGTGGGACTGTCCTAGTGAACCTTCATGAAGGGAGGAAAGAGCTTGAATTTTTTTTGAGGACTGGAATGATATAGAAAGACCTTAAGCTGCCTGTGGACAACTGAGGTAGAAAGCAGATGAAATTAAGCAGTACAAAATATAAGGTTTCATATTTTTTTGACTAATAAAAAATTGTTCTAGAAGCTGGAAGTTCATAATTTAAAAATGTCAGAGAAGAAAGCATAGCTACATTAATTAAATGCAGAATAATTCAAGTGCTGATAAGAAAATGGCAAATGCAGTCCAAAGCTGTCTCAGATAAAGTATTTCTTGCAAAGACATAGAAATATTAAAGCCATTTGTCCTGTCCTGCTGTAAAAGCGGGAGTAGAGGAGGATTCTTTTTGATAGATTTTGCCAAAAAAAAAAAAAAA
>VWYO01018833.1:32212-47340 GCA_013400275.1 Rhadina sibilatrix
GCATTCTATAAATGTTAAAGTTTGTAAATAAACCTCCTCTTTTCTGCCTTGGACATCTCAGCATGTGGGTGTCATTTCTTTGTGTCATGTGTGACACTTGAGGTCAGCTGAGGTCAGCTGTCCTGGCTGCATCCCCTCCCATCTCCCTGCATATTCCCAGCCTACTCACTGGTGTGGTAGGAAGAGGAGCAGAAAAGGCCTTCAATGCTGTATGAGAACTGCTCAGAAGTAATTAAAACATCCCTGAATTATCAGCACTGTTTTCAGTACAAATCAAAAATATAGCCTCATTTAGCTACTAGAAAATTAACTCTACCCCAGCCAAAACCAGAACAGACTATTATCATTTGAAAATGTTACACCCTGTAGACATTGTTGACTCTAAACAGAGAAAATGCAGAAGACTTCTTTTCTTATCAAAGTACCTCAGTTATAATTTTTAAGGATTAAACTGTGTTTTTTTAATTTTAAGCTCTTACTTTTTTAGATGGTTATCAAGCTTGATGTACTGCACATATTCAATGCTTCATATCTTGTTTTTAAAAACTTATCAAGGAGACATGAAGGAACCAACTAAATAAAAGTGCTCATTTACTAGTACATTTTTCAAGATTTAAAATTAATTTTTTTTCTCTGTCTGAAACTTCAAAATCATATCAGGTTCCATCCTGATTCAGTTGCCTGAGATACTTGTATCTCCTTTCCTGATAAACTCATAGAAATGAATACTTCATTACTGCTGCTTGTATGTTCTAAAAGGGTTTGAGCTGTAATGCATGTGAGTGTAATATCTTCAGAGATACAACCTTTGCAAGGCTGAGCAATGCAATTCTTTGTTTTAAAGAACCAGAATTCAGACTAAATATTATAGTTTTTAATTAGGCTATCTACTCAAGAAAAAAAAAAAAAAGATTGCTAGAAAGGGATGTGTAATTTCTTGTATGATCATTTGGGCACTGCCCAAAATTACCTTAGAGAACACTACAAATATGCCCAAACCCCATTCACTCTCTGAAAATTGGACACTTCTCTCTGGGCTGCTATAGAAATGTTTGTTATATCACCTGAGAAAAAAAAATAAATCTAGGTGTCTTTATTAAAAAAAATAAAAATAATAAAAAATATATGTATAAGGAATGAACAAAAATAACATCATGTTCTCAAAGCAGCAGTGTGTACAGTAGCCTAACTGAAATGGAAGAAGCTTAATATTAAGTATTTCATCCAAAGAAGGAATTCAGGTCTGCCTTTTAAGAGACAGTATCAGGCCTGACTCTTCACTCCTCTTTAAGCAGGAGAGTCCTGCATGCATAACCAGAATATGATGCAGTGTGCTCATCTTAACAATTCCCTTAGCAATAGGGAATTAAACTCCAAATAAGCCACTCCTCTTCCCCTGCCCCTTCTGGTATGGAAGGGCCTAAAAAGGAGAGATTGTGTGTTGGAATAGTAATTTACTAAAAAGTACAAAACAATGGAATATGACACACATACCACCAACAATGTAAAGAAGAAAAGTATACAACAAAGGGAAGGGTTTTTTTTTTTACCCACAAAAAGGTATGAACACCTTTAACTCACAGTGTGTGCTGATCTGAGTACTTCGCTCTATCTACATCACTCTGATCTTTGAAATAGATGTGAACCCAAGAATCAATGTATGTTGCAGAGGGAATTTTGTATTGGCTTTTGCCCAAATCTAACAGCAGTAGTAAGGTATGTTTTTCCTTAAAGTTGCTAGCAGCCTTTCAGATATTATAGTTCACTGAGAAACTTAGGTTTAATTCTTTTCTGCCAAAGGAATGACTCAAAGCTAGGTTTTAATTTCCTGTTTTCTTCATGGCATTGAACAAAAGATGGGCAGTGTCAGTAAGATCTCTGTCATCATTGCATCTTTAGAAGAATAACATTTTCTGACTTCTGGGCCGAAATTCTGGACTTAGGAACCAGCTGGTGCTTAAAACCCCATATGGTGGGGTTTCAAGTGAATATCAGTTTAGGTGTTTTAATACTGTTCCGAAACATTGTAAACTCCCGCATTTGGATTCCATTCTGTAGCATAAGTGATTAAAAATTTGGTGCAGCTTGGCCTAAGTTATTGAAGGCTAAGTCCATTCAATTTAGTGATAATCCTCCCATAATTTCAGTAAGGATTGAGAAAATCTACTGCTCTGTCTAGTTCACCTATCTAGTAAACCATTAAAAATTATTCCCTGGTAAAAGTAAGCCAAAAGGGAAAATAAATAGGAAAAAATCCAATAATAGGTCCAAGATTTCTTTTTAGGGTGAAGGAAGGAAGCACAGACTAGCAAAATACTGTTCAGGTCTACTTTAAACATATTGTGTAGTATGAAAACTGCTCGGCTGAATCTTACAAAAGGAGCAGCACAATTGTACAAGGGTTTTTTTTTTGTTGTTGTTGTTTGTTTTTTTTGTTGTTGTTGTTTTTTTTTTTGTTTTTTTTTTTGACACTGACTCACAAATTCATGAATTCTGTATCTTCTTTCTCATGAACCACATGGGTATTACTTTTAATGAATGAAATTGTAAGTTTTATTCTGAGAATTTAGCCCATACTTATGATAAAGTTTTGCCAAAAAAAAGTCAAATGAACACTCTTGTCTAATGAGAAGAAAATATTGAAGTTACATGAAAAGCCAGGAAAAAAAAAAGTTTATGTTATCTTCCAAGGGATGCTTTAATAGATTTCACACCTTTTATTCTTTTTAATGGACTGCCTTATGTCTGATAAAATTAAACAGGATTTATATACTACTGTAGCAAGGGTTGCCTTGTTCGGGGGTAATGTTAAACTCTTTCACAAATAGTTATTCATTTAAAAGTATTCTGACTGATTTCAGATAGTTAGGAAAGGCTGCAAGTGGAATAAATCTCTATGTCATCCTTATTTTCTTAGTCCAGCATTACCCTCTTTCTGGAAGCCTCACACATAAGTTGTGTTGACAGACTTTGCTTTAAAATACAAGTCTAGGATTCATGTGAAGGAGAACTAATAGCTGCCTTGTTGCGTGGAAGTTTCATGATGCTTGCAATGAAGATCAGGGGGCAGTCAGACAGTAATGTCCAAGCAGAAAAACTGTATCTGCAATGAGGGTGTGAGGGCACCTGACTGCAGATATCATTATTTTTCATCCTCAGTGATTTTTGACAAGCTGTCAAAGTATTCTGAGATTTATATAACCACAATACATAATTGAGAATTTAAAGTGTTTCTGTGTCATGCTTAGAGTCCTTTATGTTCTTATAAATGAAGTGTTATGATTACCATAGGGATTAACAAATCTTTTCCTTGTTGGGTCAGAATTGCTGTAAGCATTAAAAGTGCATATTAAATAAGAATTTTTATGTATTTCTTCTTTACAAATACAATACAAACTCCCAGTAGTTTTACAACTGTTTGTAGGCTCATAACATCTCTGAAAGGGATTGTAAAAGATAGAAAGGGATTGTAAAGAATGATGCAACTCATAGATCAAGTCAAATCAAGGGCCACAGAAAAGAACTTTTGTTCATAGACTGTTCCTTTGCTCTCAGATTAGAGAAACATAGGTTGGGCTATTGTGCATAAAGTGAACCATTACCTCTTCATTTAACAAGATGGCAACATAGATTCACTAGCTTAATAACCAGGTCTCCATTTGAGGAAAAGGTATAAAAAGTACAAGATAAGTTGATTTGCTTGTGTTTTTGATTGTTTGTTTGTTTCCCCCATTTTTAAATGCAGATGTGACAACTAGTGAATCTTCTGCAGATTTTTTGCACATATTTGGGCTAAAATGAACTGATCTGTGGAGTCTGCTGAGAATAAATGTTTTTCTGGCTGTTGACTGGATGTGGGTGTAGAGCACATTCCCCCTACTGCTCTGCACTGAATAAACTCGTATGCTTCTGTTTATGTCAATGGAAGGACTCCTTAAAAGACGGGGACCACCACTGTGTAACACTGATCTGTCCCTAAACAGGCAGCAGTTGAGCAAGCATTTTCATGCTGCTTACTTTCAAAGTTTAAGTACTGTTGTTTTAGATCCATAAACCCTCAGTAAAGAAATGCTTCCTAACAAAAACTTCACTTCTCCTGATGCAGCTCTGAGCCATTCCTACATGTCTTGTCACTGGATCCCAGAGAAAGGGTTCAGCACTTCCCTCTCCACTTCTCAAGAAGCTGCAGAGAGCAATGAGGACAACTCTCAACCTCCTTCTCTCAGAATTAGACAGTTATCAGTTGTTCCCCACAGCACATGCCTTCTAACCCTTACACAAAATAATAATGCATAGGCAAAGAGCAAATTAACTGATGTCTCTCCAGTTCATGTCCTCAGAACTCAACAATGTAGAGACATTGATTGTATGGGAAAATCAAAGTAATACACTGAAATAATCAAATAATATCAGATAATTCCTCTAAACAACTGTGTGGAAGGAGCTTCCAGCGGGCCTGGTTAGGTAAAGAAAGCTGAGAGAAAAGAAGAAGCTAAGAAGTAAGAAGATAAGGAGCCTTTTCCAAGGCTGTTACTAAGGAGACAGAGAGAAGAAGAAAGATAAGAAGTTTTGCAGCTGGATGTATTTTTAGAAGTTACTGTTAGGTTTCACCAATGGTGTCATGTTGATTTACTATGGCCAATAGCTGGGATAGAAGAAGGGTAAACAACTGAGAAGTGTATAAAAGATTGGCCATCTTTGCTAATAAACAGTTGCCACTTGAAACTGCCTTGAGATCGCTTCATTGTGTCGTGACCGCCTCTACAGCGACGTAACTGTACACAAAGCAAAAAAAAAATCAATTTGTACAGTTATGGAATTAGCCTATAACATAAAATTATGTTGGATGGATAGTGTCTTTCTGGGCTTGAATAAGGGAATATCACCATAATTTCAGACAATAAGTTGACATAATAGTTCCTGGCACCTTAAAGGATGTAATAGTTAGACAAATGGAAGAAAATTAGTTCCTGAATTTCTGCATCTTGAAGCTATTTTCTTTTTTGTTGCAAGTTACATTGTGGTGATACATATCCTACATATCCACCCTCCTTGGATTGCATTGCTATTTCAGAAACGCTTGTTAAGCCTTAAGTCTTGATGAACAGCTGATCTCCGCTTGAGCTTATCAGAAACACTGTCTGTTCACAGGAACTATGTTGGCTAAAAAGTTCACAATTTTTAATGCACACTGATTCACAACATATACAAAACCATGAATTCTGTGAAAAATACCTAATGGGCTTGTGAGGAGCCTATTTAGTTTTGATTGGTTCAACGCTGGTTGTCGTAGGAGTGTGGGGGAGGGGTGCAGCTGTGCTGCTTGCAGGAGGGAATTAGAAGAAGCTTTTTCTCTGTCTCCCCACTCTTGCTCTCTTTCTCTTGCACGCACATGCGCTCCCAATTCCTTTTCCATTTCTTCTCCTTCTGCTCTGTCTTTTCTAGCCCTCTTTAGTAGGGTAACTGGTTTTAATTTCATTTTCTTCTATTACCAGTAAATGGTTCTCAGATACAATGCTTGTCTCGGTTGACTTCATTTCATTCCAGACCATCTATTTTTAAAATAACTCCTCTCAGTTCCTTACTATGGAACACTGTTGGGGGTTAGATTTGTTTCTTTTTTTTTTTTCTTATAGAATTTTCCCCATAAGTTGCTAGGAAACTAACTACTGGGTGCTTATAGGTACTCAAGCAGAACCAAGGGGCCGAAGGAGAGGAGTTGTAGCACCAGGGTACACTTCTTTTGTCTCTGGGAGTTTCTCTCGGAGGGAGGAGTTTTGGGGCAGGTAAAGGGCGGGGCTGGGGGCCACTCTTCTCATTTGCTCTCGGCTTCGCGAGAGGACAGGAGGCTGCTGCTTGCTGCAGGAGGAGTTTGCCGTCACCAGAAAGTCTGGTCCTGGGAAATCTACCACCATCTGCTCGTGTGCCCAGGAACTCTGAGCTGCCTCCTCCTGCCCTGCTGGAGCTGGGCCAGCTCTGTCCCGCTGTCGCGGTTTCTTCGGCACTGCTTGGAGGCTTTTTGCTGCGCTGTATCCTCGCATGGCCCTGCCCTGCTGGGACATCCTGCCCTTCCAGCACCAGCCCGGGACTTTCCACCCCTCCAGCTTGGTGCTCTTGGAGTCCCAAGAGATCAGACTGCTCCAAGCCCCTCGAGGTTTTTCCAGGTTCTGTTTATTGTTATGTTGTAGTTGTTGTTTGTTTGCCTTGTTATACATACTAGTAAAGAACTCTTATTCCTATCCCCATACCTCTGCCTGAAGGCCCTTTTAATTTTCTAAATTGTAATAATTTTGTTATCAATTTAGAGAGCAAATTCCATCGAAAAATGATTTATTTGCCAATGAAAATTTCGGACAAATAATCAACAAAGCCAATGAGACAAGGAAACAGTGCACGCACCAAGTGTGCCTTTTGCCACCGGTTTTTATACAGTGTTTCGCTGTACAGTACATGATCTCAGTCCTGTCCGAGATACATATTCATGTATCTTTATTCTCCTGCCGCTGACCTTGTTGAATAGGTTTCCAGGCAGGGAGATGGCCCTGAGTAGATTTACTGGAACATGGGCATTGGGATTAATTATCTTGAGATGCTGATAAGATACATATCAGTTGCTGATTGCTGGGTTGTTGGCACACTCATCGATGGTGAAGATCCATCTCCATCCAGCTGCACCCTCTTTTCTTCTGCTAATGTGGTTTTTCTTCTGTGCAGTGACTGTTGCAATCTTTCAAGACAAGTTTTTCAAGGCCCTTGTGACGTTGGCTTTAAGGTTACAGTGTAGATTTTTATAAAACATATTTACCATAAAACCGAATTACATACCATATTTATCACATCATAAAAACATTATGAAAACATGAATTATTCCTTATTATATTTGGAGGGTGGAGATTTGAATTCTCCATTCCTGGGGAGTTCCTGCCCCTCAGCAGATACCAAGGTCTTTTAAACCAACAGAAACAGAATGGGGTTAG
This sequence comes from Rhadina sibilatrix, assembly GCA_013400275.1. Taxonomy (NCBI): domain Eukaryota; kingdom Metazoa; phylum Chordata; class Aves; order Passeriformes; family Phylloscopidae; genus Rhadina; species Rhadina sibilatrix. Next base: position 39,190 of record VWYO01018833.1, read on the forward strand.
GAGAAATAATCCCAACCAAAGAAATACTTTTCACAAGAAATTTTAGAGCTTATGTTAGAGCAAATTATCTTCTCTGTGATAATTTTATTTGAAATGTTTTTATCTTGCATTTTACAAAGGTTGTTTATCACCTTTTTGAGAGATATTTCTGCAATAGTAATTCTCCTTTTTTTAATTTAGGTTTTCTCTTCCCCAAACTAGATTGTTGAGAAGGATGAAATTTTGTTGCATGTTCCAGTCAAGAAACATTGGCAGCACTTTTGTAACCAAAATAGTTAGCTATTTTTTGGCGTTTTAAGAAATCATCAGTGTAATAAATAGCAAAAGCCAATTTAAAATAAAGTGGAATTTATTGCCAGATTGCCAGTGAAAAATCACGAATGCGAAATTGACAAAGCCAATACAGAAACTGAGGGAAGCGGTGCGCCCTGGGTGAGGCCTCTGTATGGTGTCAGGCGACACTATACACCCCCCAGACCTCACACCGGTCTCGTCCAAGCTGGCTAGTCTTATACCCTCCACCTGCTGGACAAGCCCAGGCTAGCCCGGTGGTCATGGTCTCGGGGGAGCTTGAAACTTCTCCGGGCTTACGCCATGGCTCAGTCCAGAATTTCTATAGAGGTTTTTGTTCCATGAATGGACTTCCTGGGTGTATTGGGTGCATCCCCGATGTCCTGGCTAGGATCCATTCTTCTGGGCTATCAGCTCTTATCAGATACCAATTGCTCAGGGTTTCCCTGCCGCTCCCTTCATTGGTATTGTAATGCCTTTGTCCTCTTCCCGTAACTGGGGGGTTCCTCTGAGCTGAAAGGGTTTTCTCTTTTAGATTACACATTTTATCATCACCCACGCCAGTAAGCATTACATTTATATAAAATACAGTCTAGGAACATATATTACAATGATATGATGGGTTTCTTGTAAAACTACCAGCTCAGCATCCGTCTGAGCCTGCAGGGCTCCTAAGCTCCATAAACTTTTATTCTTACAACACAGCTATAGTGAGAAACATATTTTACCTTTCACCAATACCACCTTATTAGGAAAACAGGAATTAATTCCTCATAACATTGAGGAACATGAATTAACATATACTACAATTAGCAATAAATAACAGTAAAATACAGTTTAGCTTTCTGCTGAGTTTTTGGCTGATGTCAATTCTGTTTGGCATACATGAGAAGTGATGCAAGTGGAATTGATCAGTGAACAGATAATGGTCTCCAACAGTAAGTTAAATTTTGAGGCACTGTAAGTGATATTATATGAAAAAATGCTTAGGTGAAGATTAGACGTTTATTTTCAAAGCAGGAGACCATTTTCCAGTCACAAAGTTTAATTCCATTGTCACTGTTGCTACTACGTGAGGGATTAATATTATAAAATTAATACATAAATGGAAGTGGCTCTGGATCAAAAGAAGAGCTATATGCACCAAAATCCTGTATTTTAGTCTCAGGCTACAGGAGTCTTCTCCATGCTATGCATGCTGAAGCCAGTTTAGTTAGAAGTAGGAGATGTGAGAAAACAAAAATACTAGGGTGAATTTGTGAGGAATATAAACCAAAGTTTTGGTAAAGTTTCTTGGCTTAGGTTTGAAATTTCTCATAGGAGGAAAAAGGTGTGTATGACTACATTTGTGAGAGCTAAATTCAAGAGTATGTCATTGAATAACTAAACAAGATTGGATGAAACAGCCCAAACTGTTGGAACTGTTGAGAGGATCAGAAGGCATCAGTACAGATTCACTGGCAAACTTTAAGTTGGGGAGGGAATTAGAGTCTTAAATACTTATTTATTAGATAAAGATCATTTTAGTTGTGAATGAGTTAATTTATGGACACTGGAATTTTGATTGCCTCTGCTAATTGTGATAAATGGGGTATATAATTTGGTTTTTATTGTACATTTTTTTTTTTTTTTTAATGTTGTAATAAACAATCATGTAGTGTAGCTTTAACCCAAAACTCCTGGACTGTCTGGGAAGCCACAAACTTCACCCTAGCCTGAGGCTACAGTCCAAGGAATGCATCCCTCAACAAAGACCCTTACCACACAAGATTAACAACATAAAGGTTCCTACACCTGGAGGAGATGGACACTTCAGCCTGGGTGATCTCTTCAACCCAGGACTCAGGAAACAGATATGTATCTATTCTGTGTTCACCACATGAATACAGTCTCAATGAACACAAAAACTAAGTTCCCATAAATCTCATCCTGGGTCAGGGACTTCTGGAAATCTCATCAAGACTGGACATCTGGACCACATGAATATGTATCTTACATCTTCAGCACCAGTTTCTGGATACTCCACTCTGAGCTAAGAGATCATCTGGAAACTCTTTCAAACTACCAGCAGAAAAGAATCAGGACTTTATGAGTATGTAATTTTAGGAAAAACAGCAGCACGTAGCAAAACACTGTATAACAGTAAGATGCCCAAAGTACATGGTGTGAACTGTGGATTGCACAGTGTGACAGAGGCCGTGTCTGTGGTTTATTCAGTGGTGACACCCTGGGCTCCCTCACTGCTTCTCGATTGTGGCTTGTCTCAATTGTTCCAATCCAAATTTCTATCAATAAAATTATTTTTGTTGATATTTTGGCTGATCACATTTCTAATGCTAATAACATGAAGTCATTAAGAGTTTTTTTCACACACTAGTGTTAGGAATAAAACAGATTTTCTTCACACTTGTGCTTTTACTGCTTGTCCTATTATTTGTTGTCCTGTCTTCTCATCTATCCATGAGGTGATCTTATCTAGTGACAGTTTGAGGAAGAAAACACAAAATCTGAGGCATGAGCATGACCCTTGCAATGAGGGTTTTTTCCCTCTGGTTGAATGGTGCTGCCCCTCTATGTCTTTCCTTGTGGTGTTTGGAAAAGCACAGATGTTCAGAGAGCTGGGTTTCTTTACAGAAACCACCCGCTCTTTAACATTATCTGAAAATCCAGTTGTTGTATGAGGACCAGTTTGAGAACCAGTTTGAGACAAATGATGGTGAGGTGTTGGAACATAAATTTCATTTGATCATAATGTTTAGCTGAAAAGATTTTGTAGTGAAACTGTGTGTGTTCAGAAATCCACAGGATATCAGAGTATGGAGAATGGGAAAAGACTCACTCTAAACTGAATCTAACCAGGTCAAACATTTCTTCCACAATGACAGGATTTTCACAACAGGATGTAACAATACCCATAGGATTGCTGGAGATCATTCACTGTTTTTAGAATAAGGAAGGCTAATAACCACATATTGACTGTCCAGATCTGAAGGGATTTTGCCTCAAATACTTTTGAAAAACTAGCAAAATTCAATTCAGAAACTGTGATGTAGCTTCAAAGGGTCTTGTAAAAGCGACATTGAGTTATATCAATGACTAAGGAAGTTTGGTTTCTATTCTCACCCGTACTGCTGCCATTTTGCCTTTCTGACTCCAGCATCAAAACAGAGATTATAGTTAGTGTATTGAAATCTTCAGGTAAAAGGCTTTATACAATTGAAAATTTCTCTGGCCAAACATAAAGTAAGTTGTACTTGTTAATAGAATTTAATTGTATATTTTTAAAATATACACAAAAATATATATTTTAAAATCTGCCTACTTGCTACTGTTTTGTGATCTGAAAAACACCAACCAGTAGTTTTTTATTTAATTGATCCATTTACAGCAATACCAGTTTTAGTTCTGATTGTATCAAAATATTTCAAAACTAGATGCTTTGTATAAAGATGCTACTTAATTTTCAAAAGGATAAGCAAAGAAATAAAAAACCTGAAGGAAAATATAGCTCTCAGATAGGAGGGGGAATTCTGCTTTCGCTGATTTTCTTGACATTTTGAACTCCACTTGGGAGTTTCATTTCTATGTGCTGACCAGGAGGAAGTTAGCTAAAAAGCAAACTGTGGTATGTGAGTGAGGGAATATGAGGAGCACACAAAAAAATAGGGGAAATGTTAAAGTGGTATTTACAGTCAGTCTTTTCTAGGAAATACCAAAGCAACAGCTTATTTAAAATGTCACCAACTGGATCTCTTTTTACAAAGAGAAACTATTTTTTTTCCCCAGCCAAAAATGGTTGATTTCATCAGAAAAGGAGTAGAATAATGAAGTTTCAGGGGTTTTGGTCATTAAACAGAGTCAAAATCACACTTTTTCATTTTGGTCTTTCTAAATTTTTTTGGAAGCCTTTAAATTTTTTTNGTGTGTGTGTGCATGTCTAAAACCTGAAACCATTTAGCATTTAGAATGAGCTTGTGAGTTGTTTTCATGACCCTTACCGTGTGTTACTTGGGAACAGGTCTCTTGAAGAACTCCTTCTTTGTGATCTACTGATGATTTTGGCTTTCCTTCCATTTCTAAAGCTTGGTATAACTTTTCTCTCTCTGAAAGGGTTTTGGCTGTGTTCTTGCAGTGTTGGCCAAAAAGCAACCATTGACTTGCAGTCAAAAAAACTAAAAAAAGAATATCATGGAATATCTTGTACTCTTTACTTCCTTACATTGAACTCAAAATTGTAACCTCTCTTTAGGAAAACTCTAAAAATGTAAATGTTCAGTAAACAGCAAATAAAACCCCACAACAGGCCCAAACACAGTTCAAACATTTACGGATCTTGCCTGAAATGCTTTCTTTAATCTATTGCATGAGTTTCAATAACCTGTAGAATCATCCATTAAGATAAAATTAAATAGATTGTAGAATTGCTGTAGAATTTTATGGTCAATTTTCCCCCCTGGGTTGAAACCATGAAACTTCATTAGGTTTGACTCTTCTATTTAAACACATTTCTTTTCCAAAAATTGGAATCTTGCAGACAACATTGAGCTGAGGTCTAGCTACTTTTACTTTTGCTGTGAGAAATGAGCTAAATAATGTCCTCTGGATTTCCAAACAGACATAGTTTCACTACAAAAGCTTTTCAGCTGAACATTATGAGCAAATGAAATTTCTGCTTCTGGTTGCTGTCCCTGAAGTTGTTGTTCTTCTGCTGCTCAATTTTGAGTTGATATTTGAACTGTTCTTACTTGTGGTATCAATTTAAAACTACATATAAATTTAGTATTTTCAAATACCATTTATATCTGTTGAAGATTTATTAGTCAAATTCTGCTTGATTAATGCAACACTTCTTTCCTCACTGACAAATTACTTTCCCACTAGTGGTTAAAAAGTGATTGCTTTTTGCTCTTAAACACATACTCTGACATCTCAAATCTTTAATCCAAAAGAGGATAAAAATAGTCTATGACCTCCCCCACATCAAGAAGCTCTAGTGTTTATTCTGAGACAAAATAACCTTTATAGTGAGGACTGAGATGCACTTTTGTCTTTCCCTGTAGTGCAACAGGCATGTTGTTGAGTCATAAAGATTAGGACATAGATTATTGTCTGGTAAGTTTGTTTAGAATTTGATCATTGCAATAATGAGTGAGTTAAACTGCCTTAGAAATCTGGTATCTTTGTTTCTCTTCTTATACATCTGATTTATAACTGCTAGATTGCAGCTGAGTGGGGCACAACTACCCTTAGAGAATTGTGGCTTTAGTTCAAAACCCAAATCATGTAATAAGTAGGAGTTAAAACTACAGATGCAAGAGTTGGAAATACAGAAGTAACGGTATAGCAGGGCTAACATTAAATAAATTACAAGCCTGAAGAGCAGCTACAGTGCGGGTAGTAATGGACATCAAAATAAAATGGAAATTTAGTTATATTTTAAAGCCATGTTTCAGAGAACAGCAGCAATATATAATCAGTTCCTGACAAAAAGTGCATGTAGATGAATCTTCAGGTTTTACAGCTGCATAGATACATTCAGCAGATTTCCTATCTTTTGGAAGTGGGACCACTCTCTTAGGAGGGACACCTGTGTGCCAAAAGCAAGAACTTGTTGATTAATTTTAAAAAATATCACAAAAGTCTCCAAGACTCATGAAGCCTGAATCCATCAAAACTACCATTTGATGGAAAAGGGTACAGAGTAGGTATCACTCCTGCAATGCCTTCCTTCTTCTTCTTCTTCTTAACCATCAGTACTTCACTGAGAGAGGGAGTTTAAATTACAGAAACAAGAAGTATTGTGGAAGTTATGTAATTTTATAACTGGTCTATTCCACCTTTTATAGAAAAATGCCTAAAGCTATTTTCAGGAAATGCTATTTTGGACTATGAATATGCCAGGATGATCTTGGCATTTAAGGCTTTAATTTTTATTAGTCTTCCCTGAGATCCAGATTTAAGCCATTGCTGTCTAAAGATTCTGATTTTCATAAAAATTTTAGAAATTTTGTGTTTTTTAGAACTTGTATAGAGCTGAACACAACTGGACACAACTGCTATTTTCTAATGGCACTATGATCTGTGTTTCCACCCCTATTTTTTACCACGCCGATATTGCATAGAATGTGGGGATAGCGGAATGCTGAAAAGCCTAATAGAGAAAACTTCATGGATAGAAGAATAATTATACCCAACAACTTTCTTGAAATGAGTGGAAGAAGTGAGACAAGACAGGCTGTTTTTGTATTCCCTTTGTTGTCTCTTAGAAACCTATTGATAAAATTAAAAACATTTTGTCTTTAATGAAATTAATAAGGAAACTCCCATTGACTCATCAAGGGCAAGATTGTAAGTTAAGTGTCTTACAAATAACAGTAGGTGAAAAATCTTAACTGTACGATAGGTGTTCACATTAATTAATATGGATATTATGCTCTAAAAATGCTATAAAAATTTTGTTTTCTACTGTAGGTTTTATGAAAATTGTTTCATTTTACAGCCACATCGTACCAGCATATTAGAGCAAGAAGTATTCCACAGGTAAGGCCATAAGGCACACTTTATATTATTCAGAAAATGTAAAAAAACAGAAGTTCAAACATCTACTTGAACTTCTTCAGGTAAGTCTGTAAAATGTCCATAAAGCATTTTTTAACAAAAGAGAGGAATAAGATATTACATTTTTGTGAGAATATATACTCTTCATAGAGTCTAAGAAGAAGTCAGCTGAAGAAATTTATTAAATAGTGAAATGTCTGTAGAGTGTGAGTTACTTGAATTTGCAGCAGAAACAAAACTATCTTTTCAGCACATGGAAACTTGTACCAACTCTCCCACATTTTTTTGATAAGAAGTAAGGTGATAAAACAAAATGATACATACATTACCTTGAATTTCTGCCTATACTTTGTCCCAGACCTCTTATTCCTCCTATTTCTATTCCAGGAAAGCCAGGTTTCCCTGTCTTTTCTGAAAAACCTAATATTCACAACAGGTTAACAAATTCTGATATCTAAACTTTGGTTCTCGTCATATATCCTCATTTTTGTGTGATTATTGTGTTCCATGGCATCAGGTACACAACCCAACCAAGTAATCTCTTGCAATCACTCTTTTGCTCCTGGATGGTATTCTTAGGCTTGTGTGCTAGAGGACACCACATACATTTGAAATACTGGACTGTGAGAGACATTTTTTATAGAGCCATTTATCACAAAGGAAAACAGTTGGCCAGTGCTCCCCTGCCACATATGTTCCTTTAATTTGCTTCTTAATGAGAACTAAATGCTAATGGGACAAATGCCTTCTGAAAACCAGTCCACCATTCTTTTTTTTTCTTTTCTTTTTTTTTTTCTTTTTTTTTTTATGATTTGCCAAATGGCCATCATATAATAACCTACTATTCTTTGTAGATAATAATCTACATATATACCTTTGTAGAACCAATTGACTTTTTTTCCTCCTTTGCAACAAAACTCCTGCTGTGTCTTGGTTTTTGAATTCTTTGCTTCTTAGAAGGTAGAATTATGTTATGCAAATGTCTTAATAAAAGTGGCGCAATTTAAATTTTTTCCCCACTTCTTAAGAAATCAGTGAGAAAATCAGTTGGGATTGAACTACCACTGAAGGTGAAGAAAGTAAAAGGGGACAAAATATCTGACAGAGTAATTTTTTCTCACAGTATGTTTTTACTGGGAAAGAATGAAAACATTGCATTTATTTTTTATTTACTACTGTGCAATAACAATAGGGTCACCCATTTAAGAAAAGAGGGAAAAATGGAAAAAAGTATATTGAAGATGTAGAGTTAAAGCTATTTTTGAAAGGGCTTCAAATAGTTTTGGTTTTTCCTTTTTTTTT
>VWYO01018833.1:47378-63325 GCA_013400275.1 Rhadina sibilatrix
TTTTTTTTTTAAGCTTATCAGACTACACTATTTAATACAGAAAACTTCTCCCTGTATTTTAATGTCACTTTACAGAACCAGCAGCAAATATAGCAGAAAATTTATCAGTCATTTAAATTGTATATTATTAATTTGAAAGTCACCTTACTGTAACTACCCCCGTTACTCCCTCCTGTGAAAACAAATTCTACCCTTTGACAAGACCACTATCCTTTTACAATATGCCCCTTCCGGAGCAGTTGTTTGTAAATCCAACCAATATAAAACTTTTGTCAGGTACACAGTCTAACCACAAGATTTAGTCAACATTTACTTCAGTGAATTTTACATACTGTTTTTCCAACACCAAATTTCTTTTGTCTTGCTGCAGTTCTTCAACTGAAACCAATGGAGCACGTGCATACAGGGTAATGGTTGAATAAGTAATCATTGCTCCAGATGAAATGAGTTTTTGTATAATGGTCTTTTGATATAATTTAATCACAGAGATGTATTTCTGCTTCATCCTAAGCCTGTCTGATACTTAACAACCTGTAAACCTGCTCCACATATATATTAAGATAATATAATATCTCTTCTAGGCTTTTCTGCTAGGGAGTTTAAGAAAAATTAAAACGATCTTCTTATTTTGATTGAATACTTGTCTTTTTTTTAATGAAGTTCAAATTTAGTCTAGACATAATAAATCTAAATCAGTTATCAAATCCACTTTTGCTGGATTAAAATGTCATAAGCACTCTGCACTATCAATCTAGTTATAATTTATAAAGAGATTTTCTTTCTTTTAATTTTGATTACCAACTTAAAATTCAGGTCTTTCCTCAATGGAAGAGCTTCTAGTCTTCAAATAGTAGAGTAACTGTAACTACTACTGCATGGCATAGTTCACGGATAACAGGTTTTAGATAAAAATCATAGAAATCAAAAATTTTTATAGTCTTAAGAACAGATGAAATTTAAGAATTCCAGCATAATTTTATTTTTGGATGTGTGTGTTTAAGCATGACTCTCAACAGTAAACTTGAGAGACCTATTCTATTAATCTCAGAGAAAATGCATTAGGAAATTGCCAGGTTCTAATGCAGTCTAGTAAGAATCTGTATGCTGGCTATAGAAATTTTCCCTTTTCTCTTTCTTTGGACTAAACTCATTCTATCTGCTGCACAGAAAAATATACAATATAAATATACAACATAAAATATTAAACATAAATTAAAGAAATAACATTTTTCAAGAAGCAGGTAAATGAGAATGTAAATATCTGCAGCATTTGGACTTGCACTTCTGACTCTTATCTTTTCTCCTTCAGTTCAGGAGTTTTTCTGATTGTTGTTGTAGTTACTGTTTTTTTCCTAGTTTGTTCTAGCATGTACCTCACACAGCAGCTCCACCTCTACTTATTCTCTGAAGGGAATGGAAGTCATCTGACCATTTAAAACTATCTTAGAACCCCTGTTTTGAAACAAATTTGCACATATTCTGAAAATACCCATAACTGAGCTGTTTGGATTTTTGTACAGACATATATACAGCATGACATGTTTCAGTAGGCAGACCTGGAGTACTACCTTTCAGCAATAATTTCTATGGAACTTTTCTGTAGAATTTTTTTGTTTAAAATGTAGAGATGAAACAGGATTCCAGTAAAAAGGGAAGATGCCTGGCACCAGTAAAAATTTGTCTAGTGATATTTACCTATCATTTATTGAAATGGCCATGGAGTCCGATATAGTTGTAAAAAATATGTAGTATTATGAAGACCTATTTTGTACATGTTATATAAGCCTATCACTGCTAAAAGTTCAGTACATATGATTTATAATTTCTATAGCAATCCACTGTCCTTGTTTTGCTTTGAAGCAATTGGTGGTGTAGGCTACTTTTGTGTACTTATTCAAATCATTACTGGGTATATTTATTTCACCAGTTATTCTCATTATTTCAGCAATTTTCTTGTAGGCAGGGTGTTTATCAGCCCCATAGTGTGGGTGCTTAGCAACATCTAATGGATCAAATGAGTCTTCCTATCATTGCTACTTGTATTCTCATTATCACAATGCAAAAGTTAAGCCAGAAACTTGAAGATTGCTGTTAAAATGCAATCTCCAGTGGTTCTGGTCTGTTAAAAATATGGGTGACTGAAGTAATTAGTACTAAAAGTTTCTGAAGACAATGCATTTCATATCCCTTCTACCTGCTACATGAGGAATCACATCCTTATGTTTTATTTAGTATCCTGAGGCTTTGTAGAGGAAGGGCTGATAAAGAGCTGACCTCTCACTGCGCTGTGACAGTGATTATCCCCATTGCTCTTGTGAACACTTCCCAGGTGTGGATGAGTCAAGGACTCATATTGACAAAATGGCATTCTCTGTTTTGTTTCCCCTGAAATATACCTTTTGTTTTTAATTGTTGCTTTAATTTGTTATTTTAATTGTTAATGTTTTGATACACACAGCGTTATTCTTGAGCAGTAATGGACACCTCCAAGCCATTGTTTTATATGGATAGGAACTAGGTGGAGGAGTGCATTGCTTTATGTTGATTTAAACAGAAGATATATTTCCTCTTTGCTGAAGTCAGAATAAGATCAAACCTTTAAAACACACTGTTCTCCATTTTGAGTATTGGAAAGAAAAGACTAAATGAAACAAAACAAAACGGGAAGTACAGGGCCTTCAGCTTTTCTAGCAGACAGTCCATACATATAATTGCAGAAACACTTGCATAGATATGAAGTGTCTAAATTAGAGATGTAACAGATTTATGGCAGCAAATAAGTGTCTAAATGTTCTATAACTTAGTGCCAAAATGTGCAGAGAAAAAACAAACTCTGAGATTAGTTTAATGCAGAAATGTTTACAGTGAGCATTCGGTGAGGTCTGCTAATAAATACTGTTTTTCTAACTACTGTGTCTTACGGTTAGCTGCATTCTGATAACAGATTTGAAGCAAATTGCTTATTGTAAGATATTTTGTAAAGGAAGTTATCCCAGGTCCCTTGCGAAAGAAGTGGACCTGGTTGTGGAAAAAATGGCAATAGATTCATTTTAACTTGATCTGAAAGATATTCAAAGCATGAGAAATAATTCTAAAGAAGACAAAGGGCAAAAATGTAATACATTTGTATGTTGTACTGCAGTTCAAATGTCAGTGTTTGCTGTTGCTAGTTCTTTGATCAGAAATGTACATGCATGAAGGAGTGTAAGAAATTTCATCATGTAGCTCTGATTGACACTTGAAGATTTCAGGCCATACTCCTGATCCAAATGTTAAATTGGTTTGAGACAAGTTCGGAGGAAACGTCCTGAGATGAACAACTCTAGAGAAGGCAGGTTTCAGTACCTCCCACCTCTTCACCNNGAAAGTGAAAAAACCTATTTATTTAACAAGCGGAGTGCACTCAGGCACCGCGATGCGGTGTCCCTGCAGCCTCCCCACCGGCCGCGGCGTGCGGCTCCCGCCGATGTTCTGCTCTTCGCACCCGAGCACAGCTGAGCAGCTCCAGAAAAAGAAGCCACAGTCCTGGGAAAAAAACTTCTTGCCTCAGCTAACAAAATAGCGCTAGCTACAAGCAAAGAATTTAACTATCCCTCTCTCTGCTGAGCAAAAAACCAGAGAGAAAGAGCAGAGGAGTATCTGTGTTTGAACACAGAGTGCTGAAAGAATTCCCCTAGCTTCCCCCCTTCCCCCTAAATTAACTTAAAAACTTAACTGAAGGCTTATCTTAAAGTTATAGGACCCATTTCTGGGCATAAAGCAGACAATAGGAGAGACAGTATCTAAGTCACTCCAAGACAAGTGAATTTTCCCATGTCAACTGGCATGTGCCTGATGAAGAAGTTTAGTGTGAGAGCTATGCTTGCTATGAAATAAGCAAAAAATACCAAGTCAAAGGGGCCAGTATATGCAGAAAATATTTTTAGCTGGAAAAATTGCATATTGTGTCACTATGAAGCGTCATTCTCAGTGACAGATGCCATAAGTCAAAATATTGATTAATAAAAAGTTCTGACGAAAAAGAATGGCAGACTTGTCAATGAAAAGCAAGAGAAGAAAGATAGAGCCTGAGGAGAAATCCATACAGGTTTAGCAGTCTTTGTGACACTCTCCTTATCAAACAAGAAAAATGGGTTAGGATAATACGTAATAATTTTGTTTTGGAGGAAAAATCTGTTGCTCAAGAATTGTAAGTGAAATGTTTAGGTTGTCACTAACTAATGTATTAGTTAAGAAACTGTGACACAACAGTTTCAACAGTGCAGCACCATGTTTTGAAAAGAAATTTAAACACATGAACACTGAATGCAGTACAAAGAGTCTTAGAGGAAATTGTTTGATCCCTATTGACTTTCCCTTGTTGGGTATTGGCATTTTCTACTTATGTGAACAGTGAGACTGACCAATGAATAATTGCTCCTGTCTGTAGTGATGTGCAATTTTGTGTTTAAATCCCCGATGGTTTGTTCCTTTCCCTGCCCTGGGTTGTTGGTTTAGCCTAAGATATCACCCATCCATTGAGCTGTCAGTCTTCCCTGATACCTACCCCTTATTCCTGGATGTTCTTTGTCCATCCTCCCTGGTACCAGCCCCTGCCTGGACAGGCCCCTTGGGGAATCCCCTGTTATTGGAAGCTCCATCAGTCTGTTATATAAATCTCATCGTATCAGCCTCCCCATTGGTTTGTGCTCTGTAAACCCCACCTTGTGTCCCTCCTTGGTCTTCTCCCTGCTGGCCCCTTGACCCTAAACTCGACCTTGATTCTGCTCCTCAGAACCCACTGCCCTGCCCTTGTGTGGGTCCCACCCCTGCTCTGTGTTGGAGTTATGTTAGGATTTATGTTGCTTTAATAAACGCTTTTCTCGGGCAGGGATGCGAGGCCCTCTTGGCTCCTTTCTACACTGATCCTGCGGCGACAGCTTGGGACTCTGGGGAGCCTGGGGGTTGTGTCACACCCCAGCCAAGCACTGTACCACCAGGTGCACTGATACCTGTCAACCAGACAGCACCTAAAGATACTCTCTGGATGTGGTGTGGTGTTACCTGATGGAGTATTTAAAACCTGCAAATTACTTGATTCCCTGAATCCTGCCACTACAAGATAACAGCCTGTTGATTCCCCATGGCAGGTGGCAGTGGTGGAAGGACAGCAATTTCATCCTGTGACACAAGTCATTTGCAGGCTATTGAAATGGCATACTGGGCCCTGTGATTAAAATCTACTTATACTTAAGGAGGTAGTACTCATTAGTACAACAGTACAAATATGAGGACAACTATGCAAGGCCAAATTCAGCTGAAGGGGCAGCAATAAGCTGTGTGATATGACTGATTGTGAAAAGCAGCAACAGTAAGTTTTCCCAACATACATTGCTTCTTACAAGTTTGTAAAAAAATGTCTCTCTTCTTGTTTTTATTTTTATAGAATTAAATTATCTGACCAGATGGCTGGGTGTTTAGATTGCCTTATATGCATATATAAATACATATGTATATCTATTACCTTTTTCTAGTCCTAGCTATGCTACTGCAATTTTCGCTTTGCAACTCTGAATCTTTCTTACACTTTAATAGGTAATGGCACAAAAATCCTCAGATTCTTGGTATGAATGAATTTGTCTTATCACCTCAGAAGCTTTGTAATATTCTGCTCTGCTATGCTGAGTGTTGCCCAGTTATTCCAAGTTGTTATCTGCTGGTCATTTGTTCTTCCCTAAGTATCTCTTGGCAGAACTTACCATAGGGACAAAGAAGCAACTCTTGCTTCTAAACAAATATCTATATTTGATACCTGTCAGTATTTATCCAATATAAATGGTGAAAAACAATAGTGAATGGAATATAAAAACACAGATTATTTGAAAGTCTAATTACTGTATTTTGCTACTTATAAAAATGTAGCTCTGGAGAAATGCTAGAGAACAGCAGAGCTTTTGGGTTGGCAGCTCAGATCAGAAACTGACTCTTTTCCATCACCATTGCACAGATACATGAAAGTATTTTTATTGTTGGTGCTTTAATTAGCTTTTGGAGCGTAGAAGTATTGAAAATTTTCAAGAAGATATGATAAAATATCAGTCTGAAAATATTATTGCTTTTTCTACATTTTTTACCTCTGTAATATCCTGTGATTTCCTTCATTTGAGAAATATTCAAGACTTCAAGAACTTAAGGGATGTCAATATATGCAATCCATTTTATCAAATCTTACTCCCCAAGCATTAAAATTTGTTTTCAGCACCTTCCACACCAGCTTTTCTGGAGATTGCTGGGTTATGGTGCTGAGGTGCAAGATGTCATCCCCTTCATAGCCCCGTGTGGGAAGAATGGCTTGTTGAACCACAATGTGAACCACTGACCAGCTGCAGTCACTGTCTGTGGATTGGAGATATGCTTAAAATGTGTCTACCACCATTAAGTAAAACAGCCATTTCCATGAGACATGGCATCACATATCCTGTGTCTCTTTCAAGGCTGCATGTGGTGCTCTTATAGGCATTTCTTTCCTTCCACATGGCTGAATTAATGTGAGGGCCTTTTTTGGAAGCTTGTAGAGGTCATGTTTGCACAGCAGTGGATTGAAGGTTGCATTGTGTGCTTTGAGGATTGTAAAGGAAGGCAGGGTTGTCTGAAGATAGAGTCTGCTGACAGAATGGCTGAGAGCTCTGCAGGAAATGAGCAGGAACAGCTATAACTGGTATGGTCATGCCTGTGCTGGCCTCTGGGAATATTCTTGTGGATGCCATCTCCTGTGGCACATCTGGACTTCCCCTCAGAGAGACTTGTAGTAGTTCTACATACCAATGCAGATGCAGTTTCAGTAGATTCTGCACTCAGAAATCCCTTGTATCCTGCCCAGTCATGCAAAACCTCAGTGTTTTTCATGACCTTTTTTATCATGTGGGAAGGGTAATGGATTAAAATTCAAATAAGGGCTGATATCTGTAGAACTTTCTGAGATTTCATGACCACATGCCAGGTTACATCAAAGAGCTTTTGATGACAGAAAAGTGTGTGCAACAACAACATAAATGATTTTAACAGTCTCACATAACACACTAGCAACTTGACTGAGAGACACACATTGTGATTGTGTTTCTCCACACTAATTAGCCCAACTTGCTTGCCCTTTAGGAATAAAGAGTTGTCTTTCTACTACAGACATGGCTGCAATTTTTTATTAGATTGTTCCCAAGGTGTTCACCTTTCAAAGCTTTACAAATGTTTAGGGGTCACAACCCCTGCAGTGCTGCAGGCAGGAACAGAGTGGCTGGAAAGGAGCCCAGTGAAAAGGAACCTGTGGATGCTTGTCAACGGCAACTAAACATAAGCTATCAAGTTTTCCAATGGCACCAGGCCCATATCAGTAGTAATGTGGCTAGCAGGTTGCTCTCTAAATTATCTGAGAGGAGAATGTAATGATGTGGGGGTTAATCTCCTCCCAAGTCATAGGGAGGATAGGACAAGAAAAAATGGTCTCAAGTTGCACCAGGGAAGTTTAGATAGGATATTAGGGTTGTCAAGCACTGAAAAAGGCTGCCTGGGGAAGTGGTGGAGTCACTGTCTCTGGTGGTATTTAAAAGACATGTAGATGCAGTGCTGAAGGACCTAGTTTAGTGATGGACTTGGCAGTGCTGGGTTAATGATTTTACTTGGTAATTTTACAGGTCTTTTCCACCCTAAACAATTCTATGGTTCCATCTTTACACACTTTCAGGAAATTCTGGGAACTGAACCATGAAATACCATCTTCACTTATAAAGGGAAAGCCGTGGAATCATAATGGACAATGAGAGCATTTCAACCCAGGCAATACCACATTTATGTAGGGTAACTTGCTTGCTCTCCTTGTGCAGGAGCAATAAACATCTCTCCTTTTCTTCTTTCTTATTCTATCAGGTATTTTCTCTCAAGAAAATGTTCAAAATTATGGAGTTTTTGTTGCCAAGTAACTGTTACATGCGATGAATCTCTCCTTTCCAGGAAATAGCTGAGTACCATAACAGAGTGGATGAATTCCTCATTTTCCTTTGTTCACAGAATTTTTCCTTTTTCTATGAAACTGTTTTTATATAAACCAATATGTTTTTGCACGTCACACCTTTGACTATCCCCCATCTCTCTGTGGGGGATGAGCAAACTGCACAGAAGCTAACAGTCCTCAAAGCTGCTATTTTCTATATATAAAAGTTACCAACGCAGTACTTATTCTTCAGTGTCTGATTTCTATGCAAATATTTTATCTACTGCACTGACATACTTTTTAGATGTTTGGTTGCTTTGGATCTTGCCACTATTAACTGCTGCTCCACAGCATGCTTGAATGTGAAGATAGCAATAAGTAACATTTCTTCAGAATTTCTTTTTTCTCTAGGAGGCAAGAGTTTATGGTTTCAGTGTTGCAGACTCATACTTTCACCCAGCTCTGTTGTATTACAACAGCAGCCATTAATACAACTAAAACAAGTTAAGAGTGAAACTTTGTTCCCCTGACAGTATTCCCTCTGTATGGCATGTTCTTAAATGATCAGTCATTGACACAGCATAACTGGTGGACCATTCTGTGGAAAAAAGCTATTTTCAGCTTAATTAAAATATTTTGAGATAAAATTTATAATAGTTTCAGTGTTCTGATTTTAGAGTCACTACTTTTGCTCAATGTAGAAGTCTTTAGAAAAAAACTGATCAGATTTCTTAGAAATTAAGATTGCCTTTCTTGCCTTAGAAATTAGTAGTTATTTTTTAAGTTTTAACGAACATCAAATACTGGAGTTAGTCAACCTGCTATATGTTGCACAGGCTTAAAAAATCTCCCTGTTTTTAGGACACACTATTCCTTTGCATTAGACTCCCAGAGACAAGCTTGTGGAAACCCATAACACACTGCTGGTGTTTTACCTGTTGGCCTATAAGTTTCCTATGCTGTCAGTCTGACCTTTGTGGAGTTAATTTTCATTACAGAAGCTACTAGGGACTCATTTTTTGTTTTGAAAATAGTGTTAATAACATAGAGATGTTTTAGTTATTGCTGAGCAGGGCTTGTACAAGGGCTTTTCATTTCCTGACCCTACCAGTGATCATGCTGGAAGTACACAAAGAGTTTCAAAGGAATACAGCTGGAAAAGGGGACAATGACCTCAGGGATATTCCAGACCATATGGCATCGTGCTCACCATGTAAAGCTGGGGACGAAAGGAGGAAAGAGGGACATTTAAAGTGATGTCATTTGACTTCCCGAGTTATCTATGTACTGCTCCCCTGGAGATGGCTGAACACCTGCCTGGGGTGAATGAAGAAGTGTAAATTAATTCCTTGTTTTGTTTTAAATGTATCTGTGGTTTTGCATTACCTATTAAACTATCTCAGCCCAGAGTGTTCCCACTTTTACCTAATTCTCTCCCCCATCTCACCAGGTGGAGAAGGGTTAGTGGTTACCCTGTTGAGGGTTAGATTTGTTTCCTTTTTACTTACAGATTATTTTTTTTTTTTTTTTTTTTTTTTTTCCTGCCNCGGCCCTGCCCTGGGTCTCTGCTCCGCTGTGGCCCCGCACCTCCTGCCCTGCCGGGACATCCCGCAGCTCCAGCGACCGCCGCCGGCACCGCTTCTGATACATCTCATCCACTAGCCAGGGATTCCTGCTCATTCCTGCCGTTCCAGCTTGGTGCTCCTCAGAGTCCTGCAGAGGCACCGGGGTCAGGCTGCCCCGGGGTTTTGTGAAGCAAAGCCTCTCCTCCCTCCCTTCCCCTCTCGGCCGAGAAGGCCGTCACGAGGTTCCTGGCTTCTGTTTTGTTGTTAATCTCATAGTTATTGTTGTTTGTTTGCCTTTTACACATGCTAGTAAAGAACTGTTACTCCTATCCCCGTTTCTTTGCCTGAGAGCCCCTTAATTTCAGAATTATAATAACTCAGAGCGAGGGGGTTTGCATTCTCAGTTCCAAGGGAGGCTCTGCCCTCCCTGGCAGACACCTCTTTCCAAATCAAGACAGATCCGTATGGGGCTTAGTTGCCAGCTGTGATTAAATCGTGAAACACTTTCAGACCCTAAAAGAAATGAAAGATAATAAAATGACTATTCACAGATAAGAAGCTAGTTGAAAAAATCAGATAAGTAAAATATCCTTTAGTAATTATTTGAAAATCTGGTGATGTAACAAGAAATGTTCCTTAAAACTCCCAAACACAGTGAGGGAGAGCAAGAAAGAATTTTGCAGCATCGTTGATTAGTTGTCTAATCATTTCAATTTACCAACATACTCTACAACATGTCATACATACAACAGTGTTTTAGTTTTTCACTTTTGAAATTCAAAAGCTATATATTTCACTTAAGAGTATTGCAGTAATTTAATTTTTTTGAAAGAGATATGAATTATACAAAATAAAGTTTTGTGCAATTGCAGTTGATTGGGAGGTAACTTTAAAGATGCTGTCTCTGCTTTTAAAGTAGAGTTTCTCAGTGCAAAACACTATGCAAAACATGCACTGGACTTTTCTCTCATAAACTTTCAACTGGATCATTCTTACATGCAGCATAAGGATTTGCAACAAGAATTTTTTTTCTTCTCCTTGTTGGGTTTTCTTCAGACACCCAGAAATAATTTTATTAAAATAATTCTTCTAGGTTACAATAATTTCTTTTTCTTTTCCCCCAGTCCATTATGCTTTAAAATTAAATTTCCCTTGTTGAATGTCAAACATATATTTTTTCAGGTTAATTTTCGAAAGAAAGTTCTATTTTATTGTCAAATACTTCTGCATGGTAAATTTATGAAACAGATTGAAAATTAGTATTCAAGAAATCCAGGTGAAAAAAGAGGATGATCATGTAAAGAGTCACAAAAATGAGATAGCTTCTGTATACATATTAATGCACAGATGATTTATGTGACAATTGCATCTCTTTTTTAAAGAATGAAAAAACATAGAAAAACTAAATTCTTTGAAAGGAAATATATTTAAAATGAAATTAAAAAGTGGAAATTTAAGGTAACGGTCCCAAATGTTATGATAACATGTAAAACCGCAACAGGTTTATTGACATGAAAATTTATTGAGTTTAGTTGGTCGTATCATATTTGTTAACCAGACACATGGTGTGGAAGTAATTTCAAAGGAATATTTGCTGAATGTTCTAGTACAGTTACCCTGTGGTTGCCATTATTACAACATAAAAACCTAATCTATTTCAGATACAACTTTGTCACAGCAGTTAGAACAAACTTTTAATGGCACCTCCAAGCTACGAGTTACAAAGCCAAATAAGGAATTCAGAATAGACTCCCAGATGGTTCCTCTAGCTCCAAGATTATGTTCAGCTCAGACTGAACATAATATAAAAGTAAACAAGATAGTATCACATTTTTAAAAATGAGACTTTGTACCAGGAAAGCTTTTGCATTAAAACCTTGCTATGTTGTTAATTTTTGAAAGCTAACCTTTTATTTCAGGGAACTAGAGGATCACATCAGAGAGAAAGGCCTGTTGAGCTGAAAGAATACCTTCACCAGAAGGTATCTTGCATAACCAGAAACATTATTTGAAAAAAGGTAATATATCTCAAAATATTTGCTTACAAAAATGACAACATTTTAATCTTACAAGGTATTGTTGTTTGTTTTTATAGGACTTTAGAAATATTTTCTAAAAATACTGATAGTTTTTATTCTTTGTCTAAATCTTGACATGAGCTATTCCACCCTAGCTGAGCTAATTCAACATGAAAACTTAATTTCTATCAGCAAACACAAAGAGAGAACTGTGATGGGAATCTAAAAGTATTGATCTATGTGAAAATTATATTGCTGAGCCCTCTATAATTGTATGTCACAATATAGTTTGCCATCAGGTAGACTTATTTTCAACAAGCTCCCAGTAAAGATTTTTTAAAAGTATATGCTTGCTGAAGAGATGTTAAAATGCTCTACCACCCACTTCTTTGGTTAGGATAAACAATCTGTAATGTTAGAAACAAGATTGCAGTAAGCTGATAACATACCATCAGACGTGATATTTGGAAATCAAATTTATTGATTTACATGATTACTAGTTTTAGTTTCCCCATGCTGCTACAACATGTTGTCCAAAGTCATTACATGCCATTCTGATAAAAAAAACAAAACAACAAAAAACAAAAACCAAAAAAACCAAAAAACCGAAAAGTGTAACTCAAAACTGAAAATGTACCACTACAACTGGAAGAAATGATCCCTTAGCACCAGCAAATACAGTCTGTTGATGAGTACAGATAACCTCTGTGTACGTTAGATAGGAGAATGAGCTAAATAATGCATGAATTGATGGAAGTTGCTTAAAATACCTGTCCCTCCATCCCACGCCCTGAATACATTTCCTTACTGTTAAGCAGCAAGTGTTGTAAGTCTAGCGTTGTTTTCTTCTTTCTTAATAGTCTTGCTGCCACTCAGCTTTCCTCTTTTATTAAGATTCTTGCTGGTGCTGCATTAGGTACAATATAACATAATGACAATGAAAACTGTCTAAAGACTACCCCACTACAATTTTCATCTATTACAAAGACTAGTCTATCAGTGTTAATATCTCCTATAACAGAGGATGGACCCATTTCCTTTCTGACACCGTATGGAGTAATAAGATGAAGGTGGGTATGTGTCCTCTCTCACTAAACCTCTTTTTATAATGCTTATTCTTTCACTTATTGTGCCCACATCCAGTTGGTGTTTTTTTACTAAATAGCATATTAAGCTGATGTAAAGGAGCTGTAATTGAAGTGTAAGAAGAGTAAATAGAACTTTTGAATTGTAACAGTGATGCAATTTACTATAGATCATATACAATGATCAAGAAATTTTCATCTAATATTTTCCACATCTCCTAAGGAAGCCGAGAATAAAACCATGGACTTCCTTTAGAGGTCTGAAGACTGTAATTTTTATTTCTCAGAAAATATGTCATAGGTAAAAGACTTGCTTATTTTTCTTCCTCATTTTTTCCCTCTTTCTGTGTGCACCTACTTTCTGAAGGATGTATAAAAAGAATTTTCTTTTGAATATGTAAACCATATATTTTAAATCAAACACCATTTTGTAGTTGGTCACCACCTTCTACACGCTTTGGCATCTGTGTTATTGAGTATTTAGAAAAATTTGAAGGATTATGATCCTGGAAAATTCCTTTACCACACTGCACGAGTAGTTTTAACCAAAGCAATGTCTCTTTGCTAGAAACCTAGCTTCACTTTCACATGTAATTGTCTTGGATGAAGTAATAGTTGTGAAGGTGAACAATGTTAATCCTAATGTCTCTAGCTAATGCATTCAGAGGGAGCTTTTAAGCTCTTAAATGGAAAGTGAAGGTTTCCAGAAGTTCTCAGCATTTGCTTGTAAGAGCTGTTAGCTTCCAAGGCATCTTGATATTATACAGTGCAGCACCATCTTACTGATATATAAATTTTTACAAGACATCTGGTAAGTCCATTACACATGTTCCTTATAGCAGGGTTTAGTGCTGTGCAGAGCTTCTGCTGCAGAGGTGGTTGCATTTCACTAGATGGGTTTTTTTAGCAGAACTCTGGAGCCCTGCTCAGCAGGAGGGAAATTGTTTTCATACAGCAATATCAGTGTCATGATTTCTGGTACTGTCTTATAATTCCAGAATTTGTTCTTCCACATATCACTAACAATTAAAATGCTACTAGCCATCATTAAAAAATCTGGACTCAGGTCTGGAAGAAGATTTCTGAAAATGTTGGCTTTTCTCAGCTTTCTGTGATTTGAGGCAGAACCACAAAATCAGCTGAGTTGGAAGGGACCCATCAAGATCACCAAGTCCAACTCCTAGGCCTGCGCAAGACATCCCAAGAATTACACTATGCATCTGAGAGCATTGTCCAAACTCTCCAATTTCTCAAACTCTGTCAGACTTGGTACTGTGACCACTTCCCTGGGCATCTTGTTCCAGTGCCCAAAGCCTCTCGGGGTGAAAAATCTTTTCCTGATATCCAACCTAAATGCCCTTGTCACAACTTCAGGCCATTTCCTTGAGTCTACTGATCACCACAGAGAAGATCACCTGCTACTGATCACCACAGAGAAGAGATCAGTGTCTGTGTTACAGAACAGGTTATACTTTGTGGGAGACAAGAAATCCTGTTAGCCCAAGCTCAAGAGAAAGCACTCTGGGAATGGTTCAGCTAGCAGCGAGGTACAAACCAGGCCCTGTAAGCAGAGATGGGGCTCTGGGGCTGGCATGTGCTTGCCTCCTGCATGAGGCAGGCAGGGGTTGAGGGAGTGCATGGACACCACTTGGTCAGAGAGCTGGTTGGCTATGCCTGAACAGCGACACTGCAGTGGCAGGCAGCCAAATGAGTGCTTGCTTTGGGTTAAGTTTAGAATATAAATAAGTTTGGTTTGTTACAATAAATTATCTTCTTGGGGGCAAGCAAAGAGGTCCGTGTGTCTTAGTTCCCCATTGCTACAATAGTTCTGTAAGAAGTCAATGCAGCAGTGGGGGAAGATGTTGGAAAATTTAACTTTACAGGTAGTGTATGATCTGTATATTTGTGGTTAATGCTTAGTTTTGTACCCTCCAGTGATTAGAACAAATGCCAGAGAGTAGTGTGGCCTTGTGGTAACTCCCTGTATCTGTGATTAATAAGTCATCTTCCAGCTAATGCTTCCTTGTTTACTTCCATCAGTGATTAATATGAACTAGTGAATTCTTAGTTTTGAGAGCAAGGATTGTGTGTAAAGCAAAGGGTAATAAGAGAAGTATGACTTGACATAATTGAGGTACTCTCAAGGAGAAAGGATTCATCAAAAGATCCAGAACCATACCCAAATAGATCCATGAAAATAATGAACATAAATGCATGTATTCAGAAATCTGATGAATATTTATTAGTTTCAGAAATATAAGTGGTCTGTAAGGTTACTGATAATACATGCTTTGGGGAGAATTCCCTCTGTATCAGGCATTGCTAATAAAGTAATATTAACTTTCTAACCTAACAAATTGATTGGGGAGTTTTATTTCCCAGATTTTAGTGACACCTGACTCTCTTCCTCTCACAAGGAAGTTGCAGACTGTGATGAAGTCTCGCTTCAGTGTCCTTAAATCTGAACAAACCAACCAACTTCAGCTGTTCCTCATAGGGCTCCTCTTCAAAGTCCTTCACCATCCTTGTGTCCTCCTTTGGATGCTGTCCAATAGCTTGATGTCTTCTCTGTATTTTGGGGCCCAAAACTGCCCCCAGGACTGGAGGTGAAGCCACTTCATTGCAGATCAGAGTGGAATATTCCCTTCCCTTTCCCAGCTGGCCATGCTGTGCCTAATGCACCCCAGCACATGCTTGATCCTCCTGGCTGCCAGGGCACTGCTGACTCAGATCCAACTTTCCATCAACCAGTTCCTTTCCATGGCGCTCCTCTCATTTCCTACTCAGTTGCACCATCCCAGGTGCAGAATCTGGCACTTGCTCTTGTTAAACTCCATACAGCTGGTGATTGTCCATCCCTCTAATTTGTTGAGGTCTCTCTACAGGGATACCCTGCCCTTGAAGAAGTTCGCAGCTCCTCCCGATCTACAATAATCAGCAAACTTAAGATTCCTTTGAGTCCCTTGTCCAGGTTAATGAAAATATTGAAGACAGTTTGGAGCTTATGTAGGTCATTGTAGGCTGGAAAAGACAGATTTATACATGGTCTTTTTATGTGTCCAAGAATATGTATTGGAAGTTTCCATGTGCACAGAGTGGAGTTCAGAGGTGTACTTTATCCTACTAGACATGTGCTGTTCTCCTCTTTGCAGAACCAGAGAAAGGAGGTAGGAAAAAAGCAAGAAACTCGTCCTTTGGAATGAGGTCTTCAAGAAGCCTCTTTTATTGTCTAGTGGTCTAGTGACCAGGGAGGCAGCTGGGCTTTGTTTAGCTTTGGTAAATAATCCAATTCCCCTCAGCCAATTTTTTTTTTTTT
>VWYO01018833.1:63360-76102 GCA_013400275.1 Rhadina sibilatrix
TTTTTACTTAAGTAAGTCTTGAAACACAATACCTTTATGTATTTGTGTGTTTTGGGTCTTGACAAGGAATCTGGGCTGCATTTTGTAAAGACACTTGGAAAGCTGTGATTAATTCAACACTTAGATCTCACTAATATTCAATGCTATGGAATACAACACTTGTAAGGGATAAAAATCTTAATTTGTGTTTGTGTTCAACATTTTTACATATTTAAAAGGCTCTATTGTTCTATTTTCACACCATACTTGGCAAAAGATACCTTTTTAGTAAACATTACTATCTGAAGGTAGAATGTGTTCTTTTAAGGTGAGTCATTTATTAATTTAAACTCTCTTAATTTTAGTTTTATTTTCTTAAAGAAAAATTTGGGTTTAGTACTCAATACTTTTCTCAGAGATTGGTGACTGGGAACTGGTAACCAATCAGTTGTGAATTTCCAAGGATAGTCAGCTTATCACTTGGTCTGTTTATCACTTAGATTTGGCAGCCTAGTATTCAAACTCATAAAAAGAAAATATTTTCATACAAATGCAAAGCTAACTCTTCAACACAATTTACTAGTCATTCCTCTTCTATTAACCTCTTAAATATTTCAAATATTTCCCCATTATAAATTCTCTAAGCTCAAGGATTTATAGAAAATAATTTTTACACTATAGCATGTCATCATTTAGGTACTGGTGCTTGGTGGACAAAATTAATACTTCTTAATACAGAATGACCTATTAAATGACAAGTTATTTGTGTTTTGCTGAGTAGTACTTTTTGGAATAGTCTAAGTACAAAATAAAGTTCTAACAAGTTAAGTGAACAGAAAATGTGATTTTGAAAATTTTTGAATAAGCTTTGCTACAGTCATGTTTCCCTCATTTGTAACCAGAATTCTTCAATTAATTCCAAAGTGATTCATGAGGTCTTTATTTTTTCTTCAGAAAAAATATTTTTAAGGAAATCTAAAATATTTTGTTATTTTTTCAGTTTCAGTGAATAATAACATATTTTACTTGCTTCATTGTTACTGTATTAAGAAAAGATATCATTACATTATACGTAGAAAAGATATTCTGAGGGAGTAAAATCTAGGGTGCAATGAAAGAATTTAAAATTGTGAGGAATAAAGAATAAAAGAAGACTTGAGTAGGATTTTATTTCAGAAACTTGAAGTTGTGACCTTCCTAGATTTTTTTTTAATATTGCTGTTGATTTTTTCTATTATTTCGAATTTTACCAGTTAAATTGTCTTGTTGATCAGTTTAAGACTGTATTTCTAATATACATGGAAGATTAATGCCATCGCATCCATGAAGTGTGTGTTTTTCCTCTGTTCTTATATAACCTGGCCTGTAAATGAAACATTATCATAGAAGTAATTTTGTGGATTTTCTGAAGATCGTTGTAACATGCTTAAGACACTGCATTTCAAAATGCTGCAATTCAGTATCCACTGTGTAACTCTGATAACATTTCTTGGCTGTCTAGAAGAAGTGGATATTGTACTGACCACAAGTAGTACCAGTTTCAACAGCAGCAAAATCAGAATCAAGAGCAGCACAAATTACACCTGGACTAGCCCAGAACTCAGAAAACCAAAGATTATTGAAAAGAGAAATACATAAAGTCAAACAAGTGGATAATTTTTGGGTGATTGTATTCTTTCAGACTGCTTTGTTTTGCTAAAATCAAACATATCATAGCATGTCCTGCTTGATTAGAAACAAAGAAACAAACAGTCCCATCTCAAACCTCACAACAAACTGTCAATATTTATCATTTTGATTTATAAAAAAATCTGTGGCTGTACTTTCAGTCTTTCTGTGATGGTTGTCCTTGGCATTTCTTTCCTTGGCATCCTTACAGTAAA
The DNA here is from genome assembly GCA_013400275.1 of Rhadina sibilatrix. Taxonomy (NCBI): domain Eukaryota; kingdom Metazoa; phylum Chordata; class Aves; order Passeriformes; family Phylloscopidae; genus Rhadina; species Rhadina sibilatrix. The sequence continues at coordinate 65,223 of VWYO01018833.1, forward strand.
AAAGATATATCTGCTAATTGCAGATTACCCTCTGAATGTTTTACAGTACATACAGTAACTAGGTACCAAACTGACATAAAGAAAATATACTGTGTCTCCAAGATCACTACTAAAAGGATTCCTTATAAATAATCTATCTCCTATATGGCTTTGTATGTGTTCTCTCATCTGCCTATAGTACACCATATTTTGTGTGCCAAAATATGTATTTATTTGTTCTTTTCTTTTTCTGCTTTATTTTGCTCTGTTTCTCCCAATTCCTCCTTATTTTTCCCCTGAATCTTTCTGCCAAGATGAAAGATTGTAAGATGTGCACACAGTTAAAAATGTTAGAGCCATTGAGGTTGATTCAAATGCCAAAGTATGCTTCTAGAACAACCTATTTTTAGCTTTGGAAAGAAAGGCAATATATAATTAAACCTAGAAACAACTTACAGTTTGTCCTACTTTTATCCTTGGATAACAGTAACCTAGCTGAGGCTTAAAAAGTGTTGAGAAATTAATAAAAAATACAGTAACCTTATGGTCTTTTTGGGAGTAAATCACTCCTCTCCTGCTTTCTTAAAACATAAAAATGCATTTGTATTAAAACATGAAAAATATGGGTAGATTGATGATATTAAGATCATATAAAGTAATAAGCATTTAAAATTCAGTTGTGTCACAGGAGAAAGGATGTGCTATTAAAACCACATTAAGAATAAGAATAAGAATAAGAATAAGAATAAGAATAAGAATAAGAATAAGAATAAGAATAAGAATAAGAATAAGAATAAAGTATGTGTTAGTTTTCCTACTTAGTTTTTTCCTGAATGTTTACTTGTTTGTAAATATTTATCATGTTTTTTGTAGTTATGTCCAGAGCAGGTAAGTGATATTCTGAGTAAATGATTGTGATTTTAATGGAGGATAAAAGGAAGAAAATCAGGTGGTTCCATAGTCAGGTGAACTAATTTTTGCCTCTCCAAAGAAAGAAAAATATAACAGTGTATCATACAATTTAGCAATTGAATGTTTCCCACTGTTTTCTTTTGACTCAGAAAAATAGATCGATTTTGAAAAGTAAGCATAAAAATATCACAGTTCCACTCTGCAAGATGCACAATAGCTCAGTGTTTCTGATCTAGCACTTGGCATGTGATCAGTGAATGGAAAGGACAAAAGCCTTTCAGCTCAGTAATGACTAGTCTGTAAAGTGTTGTAGTCATTATAATGTTTGTGGTGTTGACACTTCTTACAATTTCATATAATGGGTCCATGATGTCCCAGCTCTCAGATAGATTTCCAAACCTTTTGTCTTTCTCTCACTGTGTGATTCACCACAGCCTTCTGAGTAACAAGCATGACTCTCCTGGCTGCTGTGGGATGCTGCAAAAGACTGAGGAGGAAATTCTCATAACAATACCTTATTTGATGTTCTACCACAGGCTACACATATACAAACATAATTTGGAAGGCACTCCTGGAATTATATGACACATTTTGGACAAAGACAAAAATTTAAAAAAAAGCCATGTTCAAATGTCTGCTCAAATCTTCTGTGAATCTGACTTTTACTTGAATGGAGAGGAATAGCTTTAGCTTGTAGCTTATGCCCTTTATTCATGTGGAAGTCTCCCTAGACTATCAACTCCACCACCAGGGATGTCTTTGCTTAGGCTCATTCAGTTTTACCTCCTCCCCTTCCATAATGTTTGTGTGTTTTGGTTCCCTTGATCGTAGACAGTGCATCTATGTGTCATTATGGATATAGTTGAGTTCTTTGGGTGTAAAAATGAGTGAATTTTTAAGACAATGCTGATATTCTGTAACTAGAATTTTATCTTCACTGGCTTTCTGCCAGCTTTCTTTCTTCACTTTCACTGTTGCTTTCAGCACAAAAATAGGACTTCGTTTTAACACAGAAGCATGCAAGCTGGAAGCATATAAAACTGGTGCTTCTCTGCCCAATTGGATATGCAGGACAAAGGTATGCTTGCAGTTTCTGTCCTCAGAACAAGTATAAAGGTGTCATCTTCCAGCATGCTTTTCTATTCCTCCTTATATTTAATTATCTAAAACTGCTTAGTAAGAACAGTAGTATTCATCAAAAATTTAATTGCTAATAGCCTCTAGTAATTAGTATATGCTGTATGTCTTTCAAGATAATCTAAACTTCTGACATTGGGGAAATACAACAGTACTGATTTACTCATTTGATCATTTAGAATTTGTATTTCCTTGGCAAACATAGCTATCTCCTTTTGACTTTTTAAACTTCTAGAAAAATATGTCTTATCAAAATGATTGCTTTTCACAATGTACACCTGGAGTGCGGCTGTATTTGCAATTTTGTATGTGGAATCGGCTGTAGTAAGGACAAGAACCTATTGGCCTGGATAACATGAAAATATAGAGGGAAAACATAGCTGATAATAAGCATCCACTTGATGGGATAGAGAAAGTGGAACAGTAGAAGACTGATGTAGAAATGTGTCATTACCTAGTTGAAAGGCTTGGAGAATGATCTTTGCATATCCTGTATGGGTATAAGCCAGAAGAAAGTATATTTGTCAAGGACATTGGGTTTGTACTACATGGTTTCAGTACTGCAAGAAGGGACTGCAGGAGTGGTACTGCAAGAAGGGACTGCAAGAGTGGCTTCTATGAGAAGATACTAGAAGTTTCCCCATGTTTAATAGACCCAGCTCCAACCATCTCCAAGATGGACATGCCTCTGGCTGAAACTGAGACAACCAGTGATATTGATAGCACCTTTGAGATAGCAGCTGGGAGAGAGGAGTGAAAATGTGACAGGAACAAGATGGAGGCATCCAGGTCTATGATTAGGAAGGGGGAGGAGGTGCTCCATGTGCCACAGCAGAGATTCCCCTGCAGTCTGTGGTGAGTACCATGGTGAGGCAGCTGTGCCCCTGCACCCCATGGAGTTCCACAGTGGAGCAGTGTAAGAGCCTGCTAATAAGAGAAAGGCTTCAAAAAGTGTTTTGTCATTATGTCTTGAACATACTCACTCTTGAACACCTGAAAACTACGTGTGAGATGGACTCTGAGTAGCCTGCCTTGAGGCCGAAAAAAGGAAGGCAAAACTCGTGGAAAATGTTGAGGGGAAAGCAAGGGGCAGCATCCACTACCACCACCATTGCCTGCTGTGAGGTACCCTGAGGCTTGCAGGAGCTGATGCCACCTTATTGGGGAGAACTTTGTGGGCTGAAGTCACGAGCGAGTTGTGGAACCCTGCCCTGCTCTGCATCCTGTGGTAAGAGGGGAGGGGACCGTGAGGGGACCGAGGTGCAGCCACAGAGACTCGGCACTGCATCTCGGAGGACTGGCTGCTGCATCCCAGCAAACTGCCCAGAGATCAGGGAAGGCAGATAAAATGCTTTAAACAACAGGAAATAATAAAAAAAAAAAAGGGTAAAAACTTCTCTGCTGCTGTCTCCATCTCGGCAGCAACAGAGGTAGCACAGCATGATGGTGATCTATCCTGTATTTTTAAAAATAACCTTAGCTTTTTCTAACTTTTCTCTACTTTTCTCTTTCTTCTCTTTGCCTCTCTTACTATTAAAGAAAAATATATCAGTTTTTTAGCATCCACATTTAAACTTGTTTGGTTTTAATCTCATGTTTTGAGAATATTTTTAACCTTCAAAGTTCCATTTTCTACTCACGGACTTAGTTTTCTCTGCTCTTCTGGGTTTAAACTGGTCTGTAACAGGCAGATACCCACACCAGAAACAGTGGATGACCAAAGGATAATCCTCCAGCCTGCTGGAACAGGCTGCTGACTTGTAGCCTTGTGGAGAGAGAAGCCCACATTGGAAGAGGTTTTCTGGCAGGACTTGTGGCAACAGGCAACAGTGGTGGGGAAGAGGTATTCTAAGATGTATTCTTATTTGTTATCCTGCTGTGATGTATGATTGGCAATAAGTGATATTAATTTCCCTAAGCTGAGGCTGTTTTGTCTGCAATGGTTGGTGATGGGTGACCTCTCCCTGTCCTTATCTCAATCATTGAGATCATCATATTTTCATCATACATCCAGTTGAGGGTGATAGCATAGCTTGGTTGACCACCTTGTGTTCAGCCAGGTTTAACCCACACACAAGAAGTAAAGGGGCAGGATTAGTTAGGGGCAGGATTTGTTTGTACACAGAGGATCTGAAGTCTCTGTGGCCTGTGCATTTTTTGTGGCTCATAAGCCTTGTATTTGGCCACAAAATCCTTTTGTACTTGTTGCAGCACAATACTGCTACAGTTATGTAATTTGAGCATATGTGGAGAGAGAGATGAAATAGAATCAAGTTACAGGCTGTGGGACGCACCTGCAGAACTCATGGCAGCACAGAGAGGTTGTCTCTGCCTGACCTTGGGGGAAGGAGGTGCCACTCTGCGGATGCTCTGTGCAGAGAGGAGCCTGCTGGAAGCTGCCAGACACCTGAACAGCACCTGATCACCCCACAGAAGGACATCAGGAAAGCGTGTGGCTGACATGGCAATGTGTGATAGGTCACTTAGTGAAAAACAGCTTGTAAGGAAGTACAGTGTCTTGAAGAAGTGCATAACACCAGCTCCTTTGTCTGAATAAACATCTCAGTATCCCTGCTGGTCTGAGCCCATGCCTTGGTTGTTAGACATAACCAACGTGGGAATGAATTTTGTGATATGACTTCCCTGCTTGACACCTCTGCTACTCACCTGCTCCTTTTGAAGAAAACAGATGAATTCTGTTGATTTATTTCTGGAGAATCAGGAGCTGAAAAACCCTAATTAGTACTTATTTGGGTTTGAATTTCTTTTATGCATTGAAGACACTTTCACAAATAATAAGACTTGAGGGATTTTATCAGCCAAATGAAAAGTGGATGTTATTGCAGATCTATTAATCAGAGACAGACTGTCACTATGAAAAAAATTTTAAAAAAATCTTTTGCTCTTCTCCCTTTCTCTCCCAGAGCAAGACCTTAAAACAAAACTATCTGTGATGTAGCACATATTTTGTTCTACAAGTTTAGAAATTCAACTCTCTTTTCTGGTTCTGTTCTTATTTTTTTGTTTCCTCAATTAATAGGTTTTTACTGTCCTAGTATTTGTGATATAACAGATATTGGTTCACTGTTGCAGTAGATCTTTGCTTATCTGCTGTGCAGTGGAAAAAAAGAAGCCTGTTTCACAGTTTTTAGAGACTGAAACTGGTATGTGGATTTGCTCTCGTATAGCTCATTTGACTGTAGATATATCCAATATAAGCATCCAAAAAAAAGAATCAGCAATTTGTCATGGATGCTTTTTCCCATATTTTCTGTAGTGAATAGTCTTCCTTTCTGATTTACTAAGCTAGCTTTCAGAGCAGAGCACAAACCTATCTAGTAAACATAAGAGGTAATAGGAAATGAAGGTATCTGTTTGATGATAGCCAACTTCATGAATGAAATTCAGTCTTTTCTCTCCTTAGGCTTAAAGCTCTCAAACTCCAAAACTATATAGAAAAGGAGAGATTTATGTTTTGTACATACAATTGGTCAGCCACATAGTAGAAGTGTCCTAATATGACCAACTTTCAAAACAGAAGGGATAAAAAAATTAAGCTAAACTCATGTTCCTCTTAATTCCAGTGTCAAAACTCCCACTGATTTCATTAGGGCCGTAATAGTCTCTTGTGACCTAAAAAGTCTATGCACAATATTCTCAATACCTCTATACCTGAGCTTTAAAACCAGAGGAGATTCAGACATCTTTGGCCTGGGAAGGAGTCCTGCTTAAAAGTATAGCCCATAGTAGTCTACAAATTTTCCCAGTTAGTATCTCTGTTTTGGGGAACTAGTTTATTTTGACTGGCTAGGTATCCTGGACCAGACTATGATTAACTTTTTCTGAAGGTGAAAACTGCTTAGTTATTGCTAGTTTGTGAGTTGCTAGCAACTTACTCTCATATAACAGTGCTTTATACATCATCTCATGTCCCCTACCATCTGTAGTAGTTCATTGCCAAAGTATTATTGAAACTCTAAATAATAAATTGTCATTAACTACTATTTTCCTTATGTAAAAAATAATTTTAGCATGAATCTTGTCATGTGGTTTCATGACAGTTTAAGCAACCAAGTCATTGAAAAGTCCATGTATCTTGTCCCTTTTTTTTGTAATCATAAATTTCAGACATCTTTTTTTTAAACTTTAGAATAGAGCAATTGCCTTTGAGTAAGGCTCTAGATTTTTCTTCGGAAGGTTGACCCAGGCAGTAGTCAGATCACATGTCCTGGAAGAAATGATTTTCATATTCCTGAATACTTAATTACTGAAGTTGTTGTCAATGTAAGGCTGATTTCATTAGTCTCTTTTTTTTTTTTTTTCCTGTAGTCTTGGATGTCTTGGATGATTGAATATCTTTTCAAGACTACAAAACTCCTCTAATGATTTTCTGCATATATGCATTTCTATCATGACTCAACCAGGAAGTGAGCAGACACAGTCAATCATACAAATTTTAGCTCTGATATATAGAAACAAGATATAAAACCCCATTATTTTAGCCAATTCATGAGCTGAAGCCTCTAGCTGTCATCACAGTGAACATACATAAAAACTTTTGTCAAAAAATGTGGCTGCTCCTCAGACTGAAAGACAACAAAAAGAACACTAGAAAAGTAATTTTGCTGCGCAGGAATTGTCCTGGGGTGACTTTATGTTCTTTGTATCCCCAGTCGTTTATTCTGTTTATGCTGGATATTAAGTCTGCATCTTTAAGACTGATTCTGAGAGTGAAATGGGAAGAAGTGCTGAGTTTGTTTTCAGAAACTGCACTCCTCCTCTGCATTTCTTCTCCTGGACTGCGTTGTCTAGAGAATGGGCAGCGAGGAGAGCTCTCCTTTGCATTTTAGTTTTTTTTAACTAGCTGAGGCAGAGAAGATCCCCAGACTGTTGTTTTTCTTTTTCTTAGAAGTGTTCAAACCTACCCTGGACTGAAAACCCAGGAAAACACCAGGAGCTCAAACCTGAGGCCCACAGGGGTCCAGGACGTGGCATTTTCCAGTGCTGGAGGGACTGATAAGAGAGTGAAAGAGCCAAGCTACATCCCGTGAAGAGGACTTTCTGAATTTGCCATTTCTTCAGAACAGTGAGAGGTTTTATTGTTTACTATTATTCATTTTTTATGCTTGTGCATACTTTGCTTGTTAAATAAACAGGTTTTTCTGCTTTTCTCCAAGGAAGTGTTTTTCCCAAACAAGAAGGGGAAGAGGCCACTTGAATTTGCTTTCTGAAGGACCGCATTTGGAAGTTTCTTACAAAATTTGCCCTAAACCAGTACAAATATGTTTTTTGAAGCCCAATGCATTGCTCAAAAAAGTAGAAAAAATTTGTACTGATTGTGTTTTGGTTATATTTACTCCGCATTGAGATAAAGCAGTCAATAGCCATGTTGCTTGAATTCATAATGTCTCTCTGGGTGGAGGCTTCCATGTGTCTCTGGCCCCTAAGCTTTTTTGAGGTTTTAATACCTTTCTGGTACCTAGACTTATTTTCTTATCTGGAGATAGCTCCAATATTGTCCCTACCACATAGTTTTTATAGTAGAGTGGCAAAGATTAGAATAGCTGTTTTGCTGGGTGTGGTGATTATGATTTATAAGTTTACAAAGGTACTGGGGTTTGTTCACAATATGAATGGTTTATGGTTTCTTCATCCTACCCTGCGTCCTAGCTCCAGTAGCATGTTTTGAAAGTTTATTAGTAATTGCATACAGTTTGTTAGAGGAAGAGCAGGGGGATGAGGCTTTTCAGCCTTTCCTTTCCTTCTTCTCCTTTGAATCTGTTACATTACTTTTTGAGAATGTTCAATTTCCCCAGAGAGTTAAAGAGACTACCTTCCTGCTATTTAATTTGATAGGTTTCCTCTATATGGTCTGCAGCTTCTCTAGAGTGAGGGCTGACATTGTCAGAGGGGCTGATGAGACCTCTGACCCAAAAGAAGACCCAGGTGCGAAAAATTCTGAGTGGTGTGGAAAATGAGAGAGAATGGGCCAAGCCCTGAAGGAATGTTATAATCCCCCATCCTGAGAATTTTTACATGAACAAATTCAGAACCCAGATGAGATAGGGAAATATCTGGAAGAGAAGTGCCATGACTCTAAGTAGAAAAAGCTCATTGCAATAAGCTGGGCCCTGGCATATGCTTATCACACTCTGCTAGATACTGTAGGGCAGCAGATAGAGGCAGGGGAGCAGGGAGATAAATCAGCAGCTACCCCAGTCACTCAGGCTGCAGCCAACACCCCAGCTGCTCAGGTTTAGCTCACTGCTAAACCAAACAATGAATCTAAGTCAGCAGCTAAACAAAACAGTTAACCTAAGCCAACAACTAAACAAGACAACGAGTCTAAGCCAGCAGCTAAACTAGACAGTGATCCTAAGCCACTGGCAGTCACTGCAGAAAAGCACAAAAACAAAACTGATTGACCAGTGGATGATAATAATCTTAGGGATAATGATCAAAGCTAACTCCTGGCACAAAATCAGAAGTCAAAGCAACTGACACAAAATCAGAAGTCATTATTGAGTCCCTTTCCCTGAAGGACCTTTGTGGCCTAAGAAAAGATTACACCTGATGAGCTGATGAATCTATAATTGGTTAGTCCATCTTTGGGATGCTGCAAGCGAGGCTACAATTCTGGATGGCACTGAAGCAAGACATTTGGGATCCCTGTCACTTGATCCAATTATCGACCAAAATATTATAAGGGGAGTTAATCCTCATGGTCTCTGGGCATGGATCTTATGAAGTGTGGCACGCAGACATCCGTGTGCAGATGAGCTTTATATTCAGCAAACCCAGTGGAAGACCATAGAACAAGGGATTCAAAAATTAAGAGAAATGGCAGTGGCAGAGATTGTCTTCTCAGATGACCTAAACATTAAGAACCCAGACCCGGTACCATGTACACCTGTGATGTGGTAAAAACTTGTATGACTTGAGCCACAAGAATACACTTCTGCTTTAGCAGTAATGAAGTGGGATGACACAAAGGAGACTGTGCTTGATATGGTGAAGAAGCTCCAAGCATATGCAGATGCTGTGCATGGCCCAACACATGCAAGAACTGCATGAATACATGTCTGCAAAAATTAGAAAATAAGATAGAAGATAGTCACAAGAAACTCTGGAAAAAACTTAAGAGGGCTTTCTCAAAATCTTGGCAGTACAGATCAGAGGTTCTGGTACCAAACGTACCTCCCCCAGATAGGGAGAGAAGGTACACACCATGAGTTGAGCTGTGGCTCTTCCTGAGTAATTGTGGAGAAAACATGACGAGGTGGGATGGAAAACATACTGCTGGTCTGGCACAATAGGTGCTTGAATTGAAGGACAACAAAACTCAAAGAAGTTCCATGAAAAAGGAGGAAGCTCCAGTAGCCCATAGCCGAACTGCCAGGTGTGATGATGATGACATGTCCCCTTGAAAGAACCTCCAAAACATATGCTCAAAGAAAGAAAAATAACCAGGCTTAGAAGACCCCTGCCTCTAGCCAAGTAGAGACTAGGAAAAAACCCATGTTTTTTGGACTGTATGAATTTGTTGGCCTTGCACATAAGAACTACAAAAATATATGGCCTTGCTCCACACCGGTGCACAGTGCACACTGATCCCATTGAGTTGTGGGGACAGAATCTGTCACTATTGCTGGTGTGACCAGAGGATCACAAGATTTGACTTTAGTAGAAGTTGATGTGAGCCTGACTGCAAATTCATGGAAGAAAAGCCCTATTGTGATAGGGCCCAGAGGCCCCATGCATTTTAGACATAAACTTCCTCCGAAATGGGTATTTCAAAGACCCAAAGGGACTCAGATGGGCGTTTGGGATAGCGGCTGTAGAGACAGAGAGTGTTAAGCAATTGAATACCTTGCCTGGACTGTCAGAAAACCCATCTACAGTAAGACTTCTGAAAGAGGAAGAATGAGCAGCAAATGCCGCTTCAACGTGCATCGTCAACAGTACAAAACAACTCAAGATGCCACGATTCTCATCCACAAGATGATCCGTGAGCTGGAGAGCCAAGAGGTGGTCAGCAAAACCCACTCACCTTTCAACAGCCCCATTTGGCCTGTGTGCAAATCTGAAAGAAAGTGAAAATCAACTGTGGACAATTGCGCCTTAAATGAAGTGACTCCACCACTGAGCGCTGCTGTGCCGGACATGCTAGAACTCCAGTACAAGCTAGAGTCTAAACCAGCAAAGTAGTATGACACTATTGACATTGCCAATGCATTTTTCTCCATTCTCCTTTATTCGTCTGTAGAATCTATGCACAAAAATAAGTATTTATTCTTAAGTTCTAGCTGGGCCTGCACAGAATGAGTGTGGAGTCTGGATAAAAATGAATAAATGACTAAAAATCACCATATTATCACACTTGAACTTCACTCTGAAAAGGTGGCAAAAGCCTTTAATTTTTAGCTTTTGCTATTAAATCGTTTGCTAGTATTTTGCTAGCAAGAGTTTAATTTTATACTGTGTCTGGAAAATAGACTGGTAAAGATGCCATCTATAAGTGGGCACAAGACCAAGGGGTAGATCTAACCATGGACAGTATTTCTCAGGTTATCCATGGCTGTGAGACGTGTGCTGCCATCAAGCAGGCAAAGAGGGTGGAGGCCCCTATGGCATGGTGGGCGGTGGTCCAAATATAAGTATGGGGAGGCTTGGCAGATTAATTATATTATGCTGTCCCAAATGCCCCAAAGTAAGCTCTATGTTCTCAGAATGGTAGAAACCATCACTAGATGGTTGGATATCTACCCTGTGCCTCACACTGAGGCCCATAACACCATCCTAAGCCTTAAAAAGCAAGTCCTTTGGAGGCAGGGTACCCCTGAGAGAATTGA
>VWYO01018834.1:15399-28760 GCA_013400275.1 Rhadina sibilatrix
ACTTCCTTCCTTACGTCCTTCCTTCCTTCCTATTAATTTTTAATGAATCAACACCTGGGAATACACTTCCCATATCTGTTATTGCAATTACTATAAATGCCAGAAAGAACCTGAAGCAAACATCCGATAATTTCTGTTCTAAGATGCATTAGAATGTATTTAATCTATTGACATATTGAATATATATGTCAGATGTTTAGTACAGATATTCACTCTTTTCTCTCTTCTCAACAAGCTAAATTTTACTTCAAATTAAGTTTTACTAAACAACTGGTAGGTTGATGCTGTGGAGTTGTGCACACACACCTACCACCACCACCACGCCCCCTCCCACCCCAGCTGTTTAGCACTATTCTTGGCAGGTGTCTTCCATGAAGAATGGCCCAGCACTCAGAACCCCTGACCACATGATCGAGCCACATGATAGTGAGGCTACCTGGGAAGCAACACAGGACAGAGTTGATGGAGGTAACATAATATTTTGTCTCTGTAATATAAGGAAAAGCTCCAAGGTGTAAGGCAAGAAGAAAAGACAAGATATTTTAGCACCGAAGAACCCTCAGTGCTATAAATCTTTCAAGGTTTTTGTATTTTAAAAAGTCTTGGGAGAGGAATTTTAAAAATTCACTTCAATCCTGGCTGTAGAGGATTAAGGATGAAGGAACTTGTAATTTGTGGAAGGCAAGTGATAACTAACTCAGTGTCATGAGGGAGAAGATTTACTAAGTTATTCATTTGTGTCATTCAATCACCTCATAATCATTAAATTCAATAAGAAGGAATGGTTTAGATCAATTCCTCAGAAAACTTTGTCAGCCCAAAATTACTTATATCTAATCTACATTTATTTTGTATGAATCTTTTGCAGACAAATTTTAATCATATGGTTCTGTGAAGGAGGCATAAAACTAACAATTACCTGCATTGCTGTTGACAGCAAAATTAATGGCTTATTATTTTCTGAATAGAGTTAATCTGTTTTTTGAATAGGATGAGAGAATGCTACTGAAAATGAGGTAAGCACTACTAGGACCAAGAAGTGATTCCTCATCAAGCCTTCCAGAGGTTATTTCAGGGGGAAGATATGAATAATATGCTGATTATCTTAAAGTTGCCAGTATTGAGACTTCTGTACTAAACATGTTGCTTTGCTATTTTAATAACATGGTAAGGCTTTTGCCATATAAACTGTGATTTAGAGGGGTAGAGGGGGGAACCTTCCATGTTTATTCTTTGGAACTTTTGTGATGAAGAACACTGAATTAAAGCAAAAGATAACACCTCCTTCAGAGCAGGCTGCAGAAAATCTTACTGCACAATTTTGAGGAGTAGATTGCAGCACTTTAGGATGAACCAACACCACAGAATCCAAACCTAACTTCAAAATCATGGTGGCACCTGCGGGATTTTTACAATGAGAAGCAATCTAATTTGATTTGAGATGTTTCTTATGTAAAATTCTACCTTTGAACTTCCCTTATTGTCCACAGAGGCCTGTGGGGGTTTCTAGAGAGCAGTTCGCCTAAACTCCACTTTGCATACACCTGGTTGTGCCAGGAACTGCAAAGTATATAATCAGCTCTTGTACACCAGGTCTTGTAAGCTTTCTCGCTCTGTACCAGTTGCTGCAGATGTAGGATCATATTGAGAAAATGGTATTACTCCATATAGCATATCACTTATTAGCAGGGAAAAGCGCATTAGAGTATTAGAATGTTTTTAATAACATTTTAATATATATAACTAAACAAGTTTATAAAAGCTTCTATAGACTGCATATGTTTTGATAAGTCAAGAAATCAGATGTTGATATTTTAAAAGAAGATCTTGTCCACAAATTACATTGTCACCATTGTACTCTAGTCTGAATTCATTTTGGCTTATACAGCAGTTTTAAACAAAAGCTAATGTCTTACTTGAGGTATTCCTCATAAAGCTGTATTTTTAAACCTAATAATATCTTTTTTATTGTTTGTTTGTTTGTGGCTTTTTGTTTTGTTTTGTTTTGTTTTTTTCCAGATTACATGAGTGAAACTAAAGAAAGGCAGCAAAGAGAGGCCACAAAAACATCAGTGCAATGAACAATTCCACAAAGCAAACTCAATTCAGGGCAATAATAGATTGACCTGTTAGGTGACCTGCCTTGCGAAGAAAACAGACATGCTGTCAAGGTACCTATAAAACAGGCAGAAATACACAATTCATCCAAAATGGGAAAGGAAAGTATTTCTCTCTGCAGGTCCTAGATAGTTGTCATTGCTGGTAACATCTCTTCTTTAATTTTCTGCAGTCTGCTCAGAAGAACTGAAAAAACAATGTGAGACAGTGAATGTTAGAAAAGGTGATAATATTTTTAAAGATTAGGTAATGCAGAGAAACTTCCATAGAAAACAAGATGGCAAGAATTAACAGGATAATAGGTGAACTCAATACAAATTTTAAAACTCTAAATTGTTAAGATCTTAGTAAGGAAATCAACCAAAATTATTAAAATGAAGGATAACAGAGAAGGAAATTTTTTGATGTATTTTCAGATTTGAGAAAACACAGCTATTCTACAGGTTCCCTCTGATTAAAATATGAGAAAGAGACCTCACTTTTCATACATTAAATCTCATGTAGAAAGGGATAGAGCCTTTGTAGAGTATTTGTAGTACTAACTAACCCCTGTCAAGATTAAAAAAGTGAAACTGAGAGGTCAGTAATGTTTTGTAGACTTCAAAATATATGGATAGAACCTAATTTTAAAATCTATTTAAAGCTAGATGGAAGAAAGGAAGAAAGATTTTGCTTTCTAATGATCTTTCCCACCTCTGGTTGTATGACTAGATTATTTATCATAATGAAGTAATGATAAATGAGAAAAAAAGTAGGAACTATATTAGTTAAATGTCAGCTGCATTGAGTGAGCCCAATAATGCAGTATGCTAGTATGAAATTATTTTCTTGAGAATTTTGCTTGCTGCCACAAACATAGAATTGTTATTTTGTAGGTGTCATAAGAGAAGAAAACCTTTTTGAGTGTTTGAAACTAACAAAAAATTATTTTCTACAAATATGACATAAAATAATCACTTTTTTTCTCTAGGAGATAGGATTGCACATGGACACTGGATTGCACAGTGATGTTTCTACTGAACCATGGCAATGGAGATTGTTTATCAGCAGTCAGCTTTGTTGGATGTGAAGCCCCACCAGAGTAGTACAGTCCTGACTGCTACAGGACATAGAAAAAGAAGAAAGCGAGAATCAGGAACAGAAGGATATTGACCTAAGTCTGATCCACTGTTGGTATTGTGGTTGACTGGACAAGCATGTTTGCTTATAAATGTACACATAAATGGGTATGTCTATAGAAACATACAGACCAACTCTGAGGTTTGGCAATATTTTGCAGATGAATAAAGACTTCAGATTTTTTTTTGCATTAAGGAACCAGTATTTATTTCCCAGAGTTGTAAAAAAAAAAATAGGAAAAAATATTTCTGAAGAAAACTATCTTTTTTTTTTTTTTTTTATTGTTGCTCATTCCTGCAACTCAATATCAGAAGTTGCATTATTCCTGGTGTTTTAACAATCCCAGCATAGGATTTAATAACAGTAAGCTTTTACAAAAGACAGAGGGTAGCCTCTGTCTTACAGTACCTGAGTTATGATGTCACTCAAATCAAGATTCACTTTCTGGAAAGTGGAGAGCCCATTAAAGAATTCAGTTTACTTGCCAGTTCCATATAAAGTACAGTATTTCAGCTGCAAAACAAAGTTATTTTAGAGTGGGGCAAATTAATTAAAAAAAGTTGTAGCAGGTACTAATTAAAACGATCTCTGAACGTAGCTTTTTCCAATGTCTTGTGCCCTGGTTCACTGAAAAAATCATGGAATTTGAATAAATAGACAAAGCCTCTGGCTCTCTGAGGTCAGCTGAAAGATTTACATTAATTCAGTGTCTTTGCTAATTTTGAGTATTATCTAAAATAATCTTCCTGTTTATATTTACAGGAACTAATAGTACTATATGAGATACTGAGCAGGGAGGTTCCCATCTTCATTTTTGTGGGAACTGAGCAGAGATGCTCACATCAATGAAATCCTGCCAGTTTAGTAAGGACCAGCAGATGGATACATAAACAGACAACATACTTTTGAAATACTTTTGAGTGCCAAATATTATATCCAATCACAAAGCAGAAATGAAAGTCACAAGCACCAAAAAAGACCCCCAGAAATCCCAACCAACCAGAAAAGCTATCCTCTCTTCACTGACTGTGTAATTAACAATTAACATTTAAACTTTGAAAATTGAGTAAAATTATTACGATGCTTTCCATTCTAAAGCAGGTTTGGGCTTATTTTGCACACCCTGTGGCACACAACATGAATATGAGCCAGCACATTTGTCCTTGAAGAGTAACCTCTGGCAAGAGAAATTATTCCTACTCTCAGAAACTTTTCCCTTGACTTCATTTGGGCTAATGCACATATGACAAAATCCCAGTGTGCCACTCCCTTGCATTTTCTTAACATCTGACCTCACACAGCTGTTTATTATTAAGACACATTTGCCACTGCTGTGCATGTTGCCATACACTGCCTCTACAGTCAGGATATTTTTATCCCAAATTTACAAATAAGCTAGAAATGAATGCCTTGCATCAGCTTTAATTTTATAACGCAGTGACCCATTCTACCACTGTGTAATAACAGGTCCCACTGTGACAATTAAAACAAATCACCCTACAGAGTATGTCATTAGATACATTCATGCCTCATCAGTAAATGAATTGTCTTTTATGATATATTTCAAATAAAGGTGTATAACTTTAGCCTGGCTTCCCCAAAGAACAAAATTATTTACAAAAAATCTCCCATCTTGGTTTATTATGAAAATGAAATAGGGATGAAATGAAATAAAATTTAATTAAGAATAAAAGGACTGTTGGTCACTAAATAAAACACAAGTGTGTTGATAATTTTGAACTACTAACAATGGATCTAATATGAAGCTAAGTTCCCAGGCATCACTGCACCTATTATGCCTTCTATTTTGAAGCGACTAGAACTAGAACTAGAAAGAAGTAAATGGAAAAATTAGTTCGGCTAGTTCATGTTGCATGCTGATCATTTCACCTAATGTGAGAACTTATTTTCCAATGCATTAGATTTAAACCCATCAGGGGATGTTACTGTTACTGTCAGAATGGCACATACTTCCCCCAAGCCTCATCCTGTCTCCATGGATAGTGCTGTACTTACGGCAACAGGAGTAGTAACAGTACTGTCAACTTGTTAGTGCTTTCTAAGAGCAGCTGAACTATTTTTCTGACAGATCTCTACATTCTCACTTCTGGGAACACTTGCAATTAATGTTGTAACGGTAACATTTTCATTTATATGTTTTGTTAAGATGCTCCCAAACTCTTTTTCTGTTCCCAGGTGGTTAGGACACTTGTGGTTGAGATTCATCTCATTAACTTCAGACATTTTCATCGTAGCCATCTACATCTACACTAGTCGCTTGAGACTTCGTAGTCAACAGAGAGATATAAACACTTTTAAAAGGGTATTCAGCTGACCTATTTGAGTCACTTGGTAGCAGGGCATCCATTAAAATAACCAGTTCATGATTAGATGAGCATATTTAGGTGTCTATGCTTGGTCAGATGAATTCCTCTGAGAGTTCAAATCCTATGTCTAGGTGCTTATATAAATTTGTTAGTGGGGAGAGGAAGTGACGTTTTGGTTCCCTGCATCCTGCAACTTGCAAAACTCAATTTGTGCGCTGTATCTTTTAGCTTTTTTGGTTGGCTGAAACCCATACCATTCAAGTAAGTAATCACATGCTTGCTCAATGGCATGGTCCCTGGAGTGACCCTCAGACAAGTTTGCCTGTTGCCTTCATGGCGCAATATCAAAGCCTGACAACATTTTCTTTTATGAGATGGTTCCATGAGACGGTTCCTGTTTCATTTAAAGACAAGGAAGTACAGGCTGGAGTCACACCCATATTTCCTTGCAGTCTAAATGCTTTTGACCTGAACTCGTAACATAAAGCCATAGAATCACAGAATGGCTTTGGTTTGAAGGGATTACATGGATCATCAAGTTCCAACCCCCTGCTGTGGGTAGGAACACCTCCTGCTAGACCAGGCTGCTCAAAGCCCCATCCAACCTGGCCTTGAGCACTACCAGGGGTATGGCATCCACAGCTTCTCTGGGCAACTTGTTCCATTGCCTCACCACCCTCACAGTCAAGAATTTCTTCCTAATATTTGTCTAAACCTACTCGCTTTTGTTTAAAACCATTCCCCCTTTATTTTCTGGGCTGCAAGAGCACATTGCTGACTCCTGTCCAGCTTCTCATCCCCCACCATCCCCAAGTCCTTCACAGCAGCGCTGCTCTCGATCTCTTCCTTGCCCAGCCTGTGGTTGTGCTTGAACACATGCAAACCATGAACTCCCAGACCATATCCCTTCTGATTCTTGACCCTGTCTCATCTGTCTCATACAGAGTTCATGTCCCTGATGTCCTATGTAAAAGACCTGTCTGGCTCTCATTCCTGCTCTTCAATGATGTGTACTGCAGGAAAAGGGAAGAAGGAGGACAGAACTGGAGTAAATATATTAGGTCTTAATTGGAGTTACTGAATCACATAGTCCACAACCAATGTCACTACCTGTCTCTCTTGCAACAGCTCTAATGGCTATGACAGGCCTCCTAAAAAAAACACTCATGCTGAAGTAAAATGGCATTACAGTCCTTGCAGAAAGGTGTGTTGTGCTTTGTAGTTAGAAAGGAAATCCAATCCAGTGGGAAAGCTCAGTTAAAGGCAAAGACCAAAAATAAGTCCAGACTGTGACACTTTTCCCCTTTCACATCTGTACCTCTCTTGCTCTTCTTAAAAAAAGCAAACTAATGGGTAGTCTAATGCTGTCAAATGGCCTAACTAATAACTGGATTTACATTTCTGTACCTTTGGATGGATTCATTTAATTCCTTTTAAAACTCTGATTCTTACTGCAGATAAGCCATCAGTGTGCTTAACAGGATCTTAAAAGTAGAAAGCAAATGTAGAACAGGAGGTTCATTAGACAACACTTTTTCCAAATGTGAAAGCTGAACACCAGATGCCGTTTTGCATAATAAAAGCAGTCAATGATTAGCCCTTAGAGGTCTCTGATCCCTGAATAATAATCCATTTTTCAACCTTGTTTGTTATTTTTCTCTCTTACCCTAAATTTTCATCTTTAGGACCACTCCATTTAAATATATGACTTGTAAATCTTCTTACTCTTTTAAAATTGTGATTTTCCAGAATCTATTCAAAAGGAAAAAAAAAAAAATCAGACACCAAAAAATCATTTCAGGAGTAATAAAAACATTGGACACACCAAAAAACCCAAAAATAGGAATAAAATTGCTAAGAGAAAGGAAAACACTTGGATGTTGGGCCATCCCATCTGTTATAAATCCAGCATGAATTAAGAATACATATTCAGTGTCAGGTTCTGTTGAAATTTAATTCCTGACTTTGAGTCCCAGTGAAGAAAAATTGAGAATGCAGTTCTTTATCTCCATGAAAGATGCTGTAATCATTATCCTCCTCGAGTTCAGAAATGGGAGTTTGGACATATGGACCTATTTGAAGAATGGTGGCTTTCTAAATTTTTTCATCAGCTTTGAGTTTGGGAGTAGGAAGTAGCAGACATGGCATGATCAAACTTGGATGATTTGACTCTTAACACTTGTTATCAGTTGCTGAGTATCCCCAGGGCCATCTGTTGATCATAGATGCTTATTCCACAGCAGATCTCAATCTGACTCTCCTTCTGTATGAGAACTAAAGTGACATTTCCCACCATAAGTGGAAAAATGGTGCCTGTCCTCAAAAAGAGCA
Organism: Rhadina sibilatrix; assembly: GCA_013400275.1. Classification (NCBI taxonomy): domain Eukaryota; kingdom Metazoa; phylum Chordata; class Aves; order Passeriformes; family Phylloscopidae; genus Rhadina; species Rhadina sibilatrix. The sequence continues at coordinate 23,295 of VWYO01018834.1, forward strand.
AGGCAATAGAGTGAGTGCAGGGGGCATTGAAATAAAAGTTAAGTAAAACCCCAGCCTTCAGGACATGGAAGTTGCTGAGATACCTCCAAAAATTTTTTATTTTAAAGTCAATTTGTCTTGTTTGCCATTTCTAATGAGCACTGTTCACTTTAGACTGGTGCCATGCAAGACAAACAGTGTACAAACAAAGACAGCAGAGCACAAACTCATGGCCCAGGAGAACCTTATTACGATATCTTTTCAAGCTTCTGCAATTACAAGAAAGGTTGAGTGCAATTATGGACAAACAGAAACATACTGCAGCAACAGATTTGGTACAGTCATTCAAAAGCCAATAAGTATTTTCTTTTTAGTGACAGTTATTTGTAGTCTGTTGCGTCTGCAAGCTGGTGGCAAGACACTAGAACAAACTTACCAGCCCATCTGGTGCCTGGAATGAAGTAATTCTGGGCTTCATGTTATTACAGAGAATGTTGAAAACAAGAAAACCTCCTGTGGTTCAAATAATGCTTCCATATGAAGACAAGAGGTTTGTTGTGTTAATAGGAGTTTTCATAACTTTTTAGTGGCTGATGTTAATTTCTTGCACAACTTTTGTGTGTGTATATGTGTATCAATATATACATACAATAAACATTTAAGTGAAAAGTAAATCCAGGGATGCTGACTTGAGAAGGAAATCACCTTTGCAAGAGAAAATTTAGAAAATTATATTCTAGAAAGAATTTTTTTTTTTTTTTATGCCACACTGTTAGGCTATTCCTTGGCTTGGGATGATTTATACTGAAGGTACTAAAATATGATAACTAGCTAAAGTCTGAGTTTTGAGTTATACTGAACTTCTGATGAATCTGTTCATAATGTGATTTCCCTCTGGAACACTTTGCCAGTACCTCTGAGTTGCACACAAACATTTATATGCTTTTGAATTGGTAGTTAGATATTAGGGTTTTAACGAAGATGTTTCAGATACTAGGAATAAGACAAAACATAATTTTCGGTATAATAGCTCTGTCTATAATTTACACAGTCTCAGAGATTTTACTGTATGTTTTCAGTCCAATCTTATGGCAATTCTCTCTCAGAATAAATAACAATTAAATATAATATCAGTGTGAAGCATAGTCAAAATAAAATGCAAAAGGCAGGTGTAGTGGAGTACAAGGGCTGAAACAACGTACCATTATGTAGTTAATACCATAAAATAAATTGATCCTTATTGATTCTTTGGCAGGATTTTTTAATTCCATGTTAAAGCTTTTAAAGCTTTTATTTTGGCAGGTAGCACCAGGTGGCACTGTTACATAATCATCTACCTTTTTTTTTTTTTTTTTTTTTTTTTTTTTTTTTTTTTTTTTTTAGCAGAACAAGGTTCCAGTGTTGGGAAGACATGCTTCAACTAGGGGTACAGTGCTAGGCTTTATGGAGGGAGAAGCTAAGGCAGGCAGCAAAGAATCTTGTTTTCTACCCACACTTCCCTTTCACTGCAGTTTTTATAATCAGATTTATCCCCAGGCAATAACAGCAAATCCAAGATTCTGAGAAAAGAATATTTCCAGTTTGCTGTTTGTGAGTAGCCCTGTTCAAGGAATTGTGCATGACTAAATGAAGCAAGATTTACTTAGTGATTTCTATGTTACTTCATCACAGCATTCTACATTTATAATCAGTTTTTCCAAAGCCCCAGGAACTTTATAGTGCTCGACAGAAAGGTGAGAAATGGAATAGAGGTATAGAAGGATCCAGTCACAACGGGATTATGGGATTAAATCTGTCACTTGGAGACATGTGAGTACCAGAGTGTTTTGTGGTCCTGGGTACTGTGACACTGCATATTTTCAGCTCCTCATTCCCGAGGACTGTCACAGCTCCAGTGTGACAGCTTTGCCACTTGCACTTACATCACTTTTATAACAGACTTCAGTTAGTAAAAAAAACCCAAAAGTTCTTTTTAAAAAGTCCAATGCAAATAACACCTTTCCTTACATTAGAAAAAAAAAGCAGGGCATAAGGTAATACATATTTATTAATATTTATTTCTCCCACAAGGGTGGAAAGAAAAGCTTCTCTGTCTTTCTGTTATCTGTTTCATAAATCTTTCAGGTGGTCTTACAGACATTCAGTTCTTTTGCAAATTTTCCACCTTCAAGAAGACTCCAGTCTGGGAAAACAGTCTTATCTTTATATCTTGGGTGGTCTTTTTCTTTTTCTTTTTTTCTTTTTCTTTTTCTTCTTTTTCATCTCCAGGTAGTTTTATTTATATCTAGTCTTAATAGATATTAATTTCATAACTATGGTTTACCACCAGACTTTGACTCTTACCTGTCCAGCTCTATCAGCAAGTTATCAAGGTTGAATATTGTTTTAGCCTTATGCAGAGCATTACAAATGGTAAGTGAGTGGTAGTGAGTCTCCTCACATGTAGAATTCTGCTTTTCATTCAACACCTACGGCCTAGAACAACAAGCTATGCAGTTGTGGAATTGATATGATCCACACCTGATTCTAGCCCCTGCTTGAGATCATATATTGCAATATTTATGGGTTTGAGCTGGTATTGACTTTGAGGAGCCAAGACTAAACATCTCTTTCATTAGACTATGACAAGGATTCCATGCCTCAAATGTAAAACAGGTATGTCATATACTTATATCCTTTTTACTTTGTATATGCTTTAATAAAGCCTTGAAAATTTTTGGAAGATTTACCTGGTAATTCACTTTTTTTTTTTTTTTAATTAAATATTAGAATAATGAAACAAGGAAATCAAATAATACAACATAAATAATAACATGACATGTAGCTTGAATCAACCACTTAATCAAAATGACAGCTCAGAAAAGGGAAGAATACAGGTGTCTGAGCTGGCTGCCAATGTGTTTCTGAGAGACTGGTAGGTACAGGGTAATGATGATCAAATGAATAACATGCAAATAAATTATCCCCCTTTCTTAATGATGTGAGATTCATCAGCTTTAAAGAATGATGTTAAAATGCAAGCACTACTCAGGCTGGAAAAAATACAGTCAGCCAGTCAGGGCCTGTCAACTTCTCATTTTCATCAGCAGAACCAAGATTTGGCTTCACTGCAGTCTAGATTTACAATGGCACTATTAAAGCCAAGAAGTTGGGCTAGTGGGGCATGCATGGGTTGCAAGAAAAAGTGTGGTGTTTAAAATACCTTCTAGTTGTTTATAGCAGCCTCTCTGACTGAGTTTATTGATCTGAAGACAAAGCTACTGGAAAAAAATGTGAGTATTTCTCAGATGATTTATAATCCTCTGGTAAAACTTAAATCTCATGTTAAAATTAAATGGATACTCAAAATTGGATTCATGGCAGTCTTTCAATTAATTTGTTGCAGTTTTCTGGCAATATTGTATTTCTGAAAGAATCTAGGACCTGATAGAATGTATAACAGAAAAAACACAATGATGGAGAGAAATTGGGGAACACAACACACACACACACACACACACAAAAATCACAGTTAATGATTCCAAGAGGAATCCCAGTCCAAGAAAAGGAATACCCCATATTCCTTCCCATGTCTTCAGATCAAGGTTCCTGAGAACTTGTCTGCTTGTCAGACATAATCACTCCTTTAAATCATAAATAAACCTCATCACTGTTTGCCACACTGAAAAAACACTGGTATCATTAAGAGTCTCTTTTCTAATATTCAATGTTGCAATGCAGCATAAAAATTTAAATAATACTACAGATATTTAATCTTCTTTCCCTTTGCCCAAAGCTAGAGTTCACTTTATGAACTGTCATTTGTCAATATTCTGATAAATTTGATCATGGTGCCAGAAGTTTTAACTGGTACATAAATTAATTACAAGTTGTACCAATGAAAGACTGGATTACTGTCAGAATCTTCTCATTACAGAATGGATGTATTATGCAGTTACACAAAAAATGCATGATGGGGCCCATGGGTATCTGTCCTTGGTCCTTGATTCCTGATGTATCTCCAAACAGGCAGAATGGGCAAAATTGTGAGAGAAGCTGATACTTTTTGATTTTAAGTCTGCTGGCCTGTCTTCTAGATCACAGCACTGAAGCTGTTATATACCTTTATTACTGTAATAGCATTGAAAGTATTAAGTCACTGGGAGGGAAAGCTGCATATGGGAAGTGTGCTGCATTGGCAAGTGGCACTAGTCAAGAGGAGGAATAACCGTTTCCTGCAGTACCTGTTATTCCTTAGAGCTCTCTCAAACCTGCTTAGCACATAAAATCTGACAAGATTAAAACCTCAGGTGGTATGGCTTCAGGCAAAGGAGAAATTCAGTTACCTGTCAGTAGTAATAATAAAGAGATGACTGAAAGCACCACAACACTATCTTTCCCCTGGATTACCTCTGTTTTAAGTTGCCTGTATTGAGCAGTTATTCCCCCTGCCTACTGATGAAAGAATAAGTTTATGTTGTGCAAAGAAAGAGCAAACCTTAAATCTATTTTATGGGTTGACTATGTTTCTTTGAATATTTTTATGACATTTTTTCTCCTCTGTTTGCTCTCTTTTAAACTGAGATATAAAAAACTAACAGCTTCCAATATCATTAGCGGGTATGTGATACTCAAATGCATTCCTTACCTTTCTTTTGAGGTGCATCCATCTTACGAGGTAAGTTAAACACTTCAGCTGAACCACAAATATGGCCCACTTCATAGCTCCCACCAAAATCAGACTCATTATCATCAGTAACTCCTACATCAATATCTATTTCCTTTTAAGAGAGACTGTAGTCTAATTTTTTGATACAGTGTGCTGAAAGGCTACAACTATGTCTTATATTTTGATAACCTACACTATCATCTTCAAAAAAATTCACACATAATGAAGGGAATGCAGATATATTTTTTATACCTATACTAATACTATATACATTTTAAACTCATTTTGCACTGTGTTTTCAAATGAAATTATTTTTTTCCAATTAAATACTCTCTGAATGTTCTGATTTTTTCCCAGTTAGCTGTGAAACACATCCTTTCCCATCAAATGGATTGGAATTTTTCTCTGAAGTAATAACAGTAGAAAGCAGATTTTCTCCTGTAAATGGTTCAATTATCCTAAAAATTAAAGCCAGAATTTTCAGTCCTTTAGGGTGGTAGTATTTTCATGTTATAGAGTTTATTGTGATGATTTTTTGTATGCCTTTAATGCATCACTGACTGACTGACTGACAGGGAATTGAAAATGCAACAACCATATGACTGCCAGAGTTCATTTACAACCCTTTGAAATGAAAGTTGTTTTGCAAAATCTAGAGAGAAAGATTTAAAGCCAGAGATCCGTTTAACATGTCCCTACAGGAGGTGAAAGGATTCCTCCAGGTAGAATTTGACACATATCCAGTCAAGTTTTTAAATGGTAAGTCTGGTCACTTTCATAGCATATACACAAAGATAAATAGGGCATATCTTTGATGTAGGCTTTTTTTTTAAAAAAAA
>VWYO01018834.1:28801-94565 GCA_013400275.1 Rhadina sibilatrix
AAAAAAAAAAAAGGACAGATTGTGGGCCACTTAACCAGATGCCACAGGCTCTACACAGGGCCTCTGTAATCTTGTTTTTGTAACTGCTGCATCTATTAAAAATGAACAGAGGCCAGAATGCCTGTAAATGAGAACATCGTCTTCTCAACACAGCCTCCCTTTTGGAGGCTTTCCATTTGCTTCTTAGTGAGAGATATCCCTCAGTCATCAGTACATTAACATTTTACCAAGGGTTTTTTCAGTTTCAGTTTAAAAGCTCTTTTTTTTTTTCTTTCTTGTTGGATCCCAGCTAGATATTTACACTATTTCTTCTCCCAGAAGGACACAGTAAAATCTTTGATTCTGAGACCTTAACAACTGTGTTCAAAAATGTAAGTCCATTGTACAGCATTTTGGTGGTAGAACTTCTAATACTGTTATATGAACGTAGGTGAGAAATTCTGTTGATATTTAAACTAGCATTACAATAAATAGTTGTGCTGTGCAAAGCCTTGGCTAAAGCACTTCTTCAAATGTGTTGAACTGTGGCAAAACAGTTTTGCAACTGTGTTAAATAAATTTATAGAAGTCAGCAGAATTTTAAAATGTACCTGGTTTTGGGTGTAGGCCATGTGGGTTTCTTCTCTCCTCAATGAAATCTAAATTTAACTTTCTTTTTATATAGCCATTTGGGGTAACAAAACTCAATAAATAAATAAACATTGTTTTATATATATGTGTGTGTATACATACATACATACATACATACATACATACATCCATACATATATATACATATACATATATATGCGCATATATATATATTAGAGAGAAATTTTTTTTTAATAGAATTCATGCTAGTAATGAGAGACTGGTGAAACATTGTCTGCTTTCCACAAATGCTGCAGTACAGACTTGGCATGACTTCCTCTGTCATTATTCATCAGACATAATGGTAGATTACGTCATTCAGAGTGAGTGGATTTTTTCCCTAAACGTGACTTAAACTGTAACACCTATCAGTTTCACCATTTATTTTTCACCATGGGAATTGAAGGGACTTTTCCACTTCCAAAATTTTACAAAAGATTGATTCTCTGCACCATTTATGTATGACAGCTGCTTTCTCAAAAGAGTTTTCATGAAACTTTCATTACTAAGTTAAGCCTGTGGTCCACTTTTGTGAAAGCTCAGCCATTGAGTAAGGACCCCAAACAATGTCTCAAATTCACTTTTCTGACCTTTCTGGGATACGGAGTAAGTTCAATTATTCACTTGATGAGATCTTTGAATATGAAGTACCCCTAAAGGCAAGGGTTAAAAATGTGCGGGGTTTTGTTTGTTTGTTTGTTTCTTAATATTTGAAGTTTGATTGATAATATATTTAAGAAAGGAAATGGAAATTTGAGAAAGCCAATGCCAGAAGAACTAACCATTTAAAATCTGAATCTGATTTAATTCACTTGTCCTTGAACAATTAAAGAAGTGATATGGTCCAAAGATGAGAATCTTTGGCTGCATCTAAATGAAATCAAGTGCTCCAGGAGACACCAAGACTGGGATGCAGTAACTGACGTAAGTGCAAAATCAGTATAGAAAAGTCATCAGGCATTAGGTAATGACATTGGCTCCCTAAAAAATCTCTATATAAATGAAGGTGTGCATGAATGTGATTGACAGACACCAGCAAGCATAGCAGGGATCACCTGAGCTAAGCAGCAAGAAATGCTGTAGGAGGATGTGTGTGTCAATGCCATCCAGAAACTTTATGTCAGAAATGACAGCTTAAACATTAAATAATACTTGAGGTGGGATGCAGAAGTCCTAAATTTGAATCTAAAGAGACCTAAATTAGTCGCCATTGAAACAGCTTACTATAAAAGTATAACTCAAGACTTCTATTAACTTCTATTAATTGCTTGGAATCACATCTGACAACCACAGAAACAGATAATTAAGAAATAGTAATTTATTTTACTATTCTGAAGCCCATTAACAGGATAAATTTGGGGAAATTGCCCAAAAAATGTTTACTTACTGCACAAGTGTTTGATACAGAGTAACTCAATTCTTTTTAGGGGAAACTAAATTGGAAACTGCTTGGAAAGTTCCTACCAAACACAGGATTGTGAATCCTTAAAAAGACCTGATCCACTGTTTGGTCCTCTGGATAGTTTCAAATCCCATGTATGATGGAGATGTTAGATTCAGGTCACTATACTAATCCTCTTCTAGGTAAATGAGGAAAGATGACTCAGCATTGACTCTTGGTCTGCTGGTATAGTCCTGTTGCTAAAAAAAGTTTGTTGCAATCATTGCACTTCTTGGTTCTCTTGAGTTGTGTTGCTACAGTAAGATAAAAATAAAATTTTTCAGGCTTTGTGGATGGCCTGAAACTGCATTCTCAAAATCCTTATTTTTGAATCTAGGCCATAATGGATATTACTGAAGAGGATATTGTTCACAGATACTGCAGTGATGTTCAAGGACTTAGCTAATAAGGTGAGTCAGCAAAGAAGGCAGATTCTCTTGGTTTGTTCTTACTCAAAAAGGAGAAGAAAATACTGTTGCCTCTCATGTACAAACAATTCAAGGGGCTTGGTTAAATCAGAAAGCTCTAATGCAGGTGCGGTCATTAATGCTTTTTGCAGTTCTCATAAGGCATTTTGGCACTCAGAAATCCACACCAATTGTCTCTTCTTGAGCTTGCTTCATAAAGAGGCTTCACTAAAAATCCATAGTTTAAAATCCACAACCTGCACAACCCAACCACTCCTAGGAAGCTCGCAATTTTTGGACGTTGCAAACTTCTCCAGAAGCAAACAACTGCACAGTCTAAATGCATCTATTTTCTCCTTCTTACACGTGAGGTTTAATTTCTTTTCTAAGAGCATTTCACCAATGACTTCATAGGTAAAAAAAAAGATTTTTATCTTTTTTTAAATTATTTGCTGGATAAAGTACTTTCTTAATCAAAGGCAAAAATAACAAGAAATATCTCATTTTCACATACTTTTGAATAAAATCTAGAGAAAAATAAAAAGAAATCCAGGGAAAAGCTCCTATCTAACATATCCAGCCTTCCATTTTACCTATGTGTAAGAATAAGCCATAAAAACTTTAGCTAAAAGATTTAAGATTTCCAAGTGTAATTTAAATAGACAAAAAATATTCAAGTACTATCCATATACAGTGTCCCATGTGACCTAAGAGTGAAATAAAAACTAGGGCAGAAGTACAGGCTATTTTTTCTGACCACTCTTTTGCTTGGCAGTTGGGAACATAAATTAGTGCTAATTTTTAGTAGTAGCTCTTATAATTTGCACATATCTTTAATTGGTCTGAACTAAGTTTTGTAAGATTGCGGAGAATCTTTAAAAGTTTCTTTCCACTTTGAAAGACTCTAAAAATGTTTTGAGGTGTTTTTTTTGTTTGTGGGGGGTTTTTTGTTTGTTTTTTGTTTGTTTGTTTGGGGTTTTTTTTGCTACTATGAGGCTGTCTTCTCAACTACAGAAAAAAGAAAAAAAAAATCAACTCTGGAGTGATATACTTTGAACAGCTTTTACAGTAAATGAGGCAGAGAAATCAGCAGGGAGGGTATTACAGGAGAATGAATAGCTGCAACTTTCTGTTTGAATTGTGTTCATGCTAAATTTCTCCCCAGGACTGGATTTGACCCTTTCCATGGTCAGTTTGAATATGTTTTTATAGAAACATAGATTCATTTCATTTGGAAAAGGCCTCTAAGGTCATCAAATCCAACTGTTAACTCAGCAGTGCCAAGTCCAGCACTAAACCATGTCCCCAAGGACCACATCCATATGTCTTTTAAATACCCCCAGGGACGTGACTCCACCACTTCCCTGGGCAGGCTGTTCAATGCTTGACAACCTTTTCAGCTAAGAAATTTTTCCCAATACCCTATCTAAACCTCCCCTGGTGCAACTTGAGGCCATTTCCTCTTGTCCTACTGTTTCTCACTTGTAAGAAGAGATCAACCCCCACCTCGCTACAATCTCCTTTTGGGTAGTGGTAGGTCTCCCCTGAGCTTCCTCCAGGCTGAACATACCCAGATCCCTCAGCTGCTCCTCGAGGATGTATGCTCCAGACATTGTCACAGATTTTTGTCTTTTTCTGGATTCACTCCAGCCCCTCAATGTCCTTCTTGCAGTGAGGGACCCAAAAATGAAACACAGGATTTGAGGTGCAGCCTCATTAGTACACAGGGATGGTCACTGTCTTGGCCCTGCTGGCCACACAATTTTTGATACAAACTGTGATGCCACTGGCCTTTTTGGCCACCTGGGCCCTCTGCTTTCTTATGTTCAGCTGCTGCCAAAAATGTCCCCAGGCCCTTTTGTCTGGGCAGCTTTCCAGATGCTCTTCCCCAAGCCTGTAGCGCTGTGTGGGTTTATCGTGACTCAATTGCAGGCCCTGGCACTTTGCCTTATCTGCCACTGTGGTTGAAGTCTAAGGTCTCTGCATAACTTCACCTAACAAAGTCTGGCTATTCTAAGTGCATTTGTCATCCTAGTCACAGGTAGGGTCTTTCTGCTTGTATCCACTACCAAGGCATTCTGCATTTCTCCTTCTTTTGGTTATATATATAGGAAAGACCACTGCCATAAATCATAATGGAAAGCCAGTTTGCAGGATTGCTTTCAGATCACAAAACATAGATTTTGCCTATCATCAGGGCTAAGTCTCGCTTTCTGATAATGTTGATTGTGGTGCTGTTCCATTTTAACTGGGCAGTCTTTGCTGAGTCTTGTCATGTTTCTTGCCAGAAGCTTATTCATTCTCCCTGTCCAGTCTCCTTTAACTGTCCTGTGGAAATACACTAGTAATAATAGTAATAATAAATTATTTAATTTTTCATTATCCCAATGGGATTTGCATACCATTCATACCAGTTGCATAAAGGGCTTACTAGCCTTTACTTACCCTAAGTTTGAGCACAGCCTTGGCTTTGCTGCTTCTCCCTCTGCTTGGCCCAGCAGGCAGGCAGTGATTCCTCTCAATGCCAGCTGTCTCCTGCCCTTTGGCATGCACAGGCTTTACCTCTCCTCCCCAGAGCTTCAGGCCACAGAGCCCTGGGCAGTGCTTCTCTTTCAATTGACCACGCTGCTTGGGGAGTCGTGTCAGAGCTTCAAAAAGCTTCCCACAGCTTTATCGTAGCGACGCTACTGCTTGGCTTGGCTTTCCCCAGCCGGCTGCTTCACAGCTCCATTTCTGCAGCTGTCCGTGCCCTCCTGAGGCACAGCTTGCAGCCCCCTCTTCCTCTAGGTTGCCTGCTTTGTGATACTGCTCCCAGCTGTGTTTTTCTTCTTCTGACGGCTGAAGTCACAGGGAAAAGCTTTCTTTTCAGATGTGGTTGTATTTTTTAATGATTCCAACTGAATACAAAGTTAGTCTCTCTGAAAATACAGTGTGAAAGTAACTGATAGTGAATTCATATTTCTTTAGAATAATTGTGCAAAAGTTTAGTTGGACTGCAGGTCTTCCTTCTACTGTTGCAGAGAGAAAACACTGAACAAAACTCTGACATAAGGAGTAAAGTCTGACAGCCGTCAGTAATCCCAGTATGGAATGTAAAAAAAGAGTCTTTCCTGTGCCTCCGTATTAAAGATCTAGGCACCATGAAGACAGCAGGATTTATTTTAATTTCTTTTTATTTGTTGTTTTCCCTTGTTTCTGTTAAATGGTTAAAGGAAATTCTGCATTTATTTTCAGTTTCACTCTTTACCAAATTAAATTAAGTCAGTTATGTAGTGACCAATAACAAAGCAATTTTACTTAAGATCAGCATAATTTTTCACTAACGTTTTTCATAGGTGGATGAATGTGACTTTGTTGCATGGAATTTTTAATTTGTCTTTGACCTGGACATAGTTGGACTATGGCCCAGTTAATTTTGAGTATGGCTAGACTAAAGTTTTGGTTTATTTAAACAAACAAACACAACCCAGAATAAAATATTTTGACTATTTCTATTAATATCTCCTCTTCTCTCTATAATGTGTCAGATTACAGATGTGCAGTAATATTATAAATTCATATACCACTATTGTACATGAATTGTGTGTGTGTCCATACAATGGACATTACCTTCAATTTCAAATCAAGGACCAGATTTATGAAGTTTTCTGAGTTACTGCTAAATAAAAACACAGCTAATGTGTGTGTGTTTTTAGAACTTTGTGTGATAGTCTTCACTGTTAATTTTTTTATTCCCTAACACGGCTTTGGCCTCTGCTAGGCAAACCCTCTTGCAGGAGATGTAAGGTAGATTCAAGGCAGACAGTGTGGACAAAGGCAAGCTGGGCACACCTTTCAAAGCAATCCAGATCCATTAAAATTAAAGAGAAAAAAAAAATCAGCCAAACCAAGCCAAACTTACAAAGAGCATTCTCTTCCCACACTGTCAGAAGTTTGGTCTCGGATACCTATTCATTGTGGATGAGTGTTTGGGACAAAAAGGTATCAACGATACTGTCATGAGCAAGTTGTTGTTGTATTTTCAAGAAATAAATTTTAAATTAAACAGATACTAATTTTACCTGTATTTTTCCATTTCAAGGCTATTTAAGCACAGTCAACTGCCTGTTAAAAATACAGTAATTAATGGAAGTAAATACCATATGAGAAAGGAGTTTATGCACAATTGAGGAGGGAACTGAGGGATGAAAACTATTATACAAGCCACAGTACTTGCCTTGCAAATGGAAACCTGGCCAAAGAGATTGTGAACAAGAAGGTGTTTGTGCTATATGTAATGCATATTGTTTGATACTTGATTTTATTTAATTTGGCAGCAAATCACTTCTCTTAGGAAATGTTTGGGATTTATCTATTATTACTTTCCATTTACCTGAGATTATTACTGTAACAGTCTGAGGTCAGCACCAGCCTTACATCACTTTGGCAGGCCCCGAAATTACTGGTTATTTGTGGTGTTCAATTCAGAGACTACATTGGGCATCCTATTTGGATGTAGACTACTTTGAGTCAACAAAGCTCATGCTTTCCATATCTCCACAACCAGTCACTTTTTATAATGATTTATATCAGTATAAAGTTGTAAAAAACTATCAGAAGTTCTTCTATACATTTTGTTGTGTCTGAATTAACAATCTGGAATGGAAGAAAACTGCATTTGCTCTGTAGAGAGAAAGCTTATTGAAGATTATAATTAGTGCTTTCTATTTTAGGAATCAAAACCAAACACTCAAAAGCAAAGAAAGCAAAGCTAAATTAAATACTTAGCCAAAACACTATTATGTTGATTTCAAAGACAGATAATTATAGCAGTAATATATTTAGAAGGTACTTGCTTGTATTTTTTTTCTATCCACGTATTCAGGCATTGCACAAATCACAGTTCTTGTGGTACTTTTTTTTATCATTTATAATGACACAGCCAGGAAATTTCACAAAGAGGTGAAAAGAACTTGCGCTTGCTACACTCTTAGCCACAACCTCTGAGTTATAGTTGTCAGCTGAGTCCCCTATTCTACTTCTACAGAACTGCTGCTTGCTCCACTATTCCTTGTCCTCCTTGCATGGTTATTCTTGAAGTACAAAGTTTTTGTTTGTGTATGTGAAACTTCATTCTGGTTTTTGCTTCTTTCTCCACCATGTCAGAGTAGATGAACTTCTAACCTGGCAGCCCTTCACAACATGGCTTATCATTTTTCACTTAATGCAGTATTTTTAGTCTCTACTCAATCATCTAATGAAAATGGGGATTAGAACCAGACCAAGCTTAGACCCCACTTGCCACATATGTTGGGGTGCAGCACTGATAGCTACTCTCCTACAACTCCCAAAAACTGTGCATTCACTTTATGGTAGATTGTTTTCTAAAGTACATTTTTTCTGCTTTTATGAATTTATTGTCTGAAGCATTGTAAAGCCTGAGACACTAATGTGTGACATCTGCTGGTTTTTTCCTGTCCATGACACTTGTTATCCTGTCTTAAAAGTAAATTGCCTTGTTCTGACATGTGCTTTTGACAAGACCACCCTTGATGCTATTTACATCCTTATGGTCTTTTAGTAATTTCTTTTCTTCTCTCTTAGTAATTTCTTTTCTTCTCTCTTTTGAAAAGTTCCTATTTTTTTCCAGGAACTGAAGTTAGGATAACTGTTCTATAATTTCCTGGCCTACCAGCCTTCGGAATTTTTTCTGTCTTCCACAATTTCTCAGAAAAAAAGTTTTACTAATGGCTCTGAAATTACTTCAGCCAGTCCTCTAAGCATGCTGGAATGAATACCCATGAGTGATCCCATTATGAAATAATTCAGTTTATCTAAGACTTGAATTTTTTTCTTCTTTTTGCCCTGAATTGTCACCATACTTTAGCTTTCTATAATGCATTAGAGAAAGAATGTAGGTGAAAGAACAGGTTTCTGAAGACTAGATTCTGCCAAATTTAATATACTTAGTTTTTACCCATGGAACATTGTTCCTTAAAACAATGTAACTTCTTTCAAAATAAGGAAAGAAAATCTCTGAAAGAGGTGGGGGGACAAGGACAGTGACAGAGATGGCACACACAGGGGTACACCAAGCCAAATTATTAATAAACATAAAGTGGGAAAATATAAGATTGTAAGGATATATGTAAGAGAGCACAGATCCTTTCCAATACCTGGTTTAGTTCAAAGTGGTATTATTCTTGATTCAAGCAGAGGTACACCAAGCCAAACACAGAAGCACTCATTTGTACACATGCATATAAACACTTGAAAGAGTGAGAAGAACAAGTGCATACAAAATAGCACAAGCCTAGGTGAGAGGACAGACAATGTGTGCAAGTCTACAGATTATAGATTATGCTGTCTGGCTAGCTTGTACCACTGAGCATTTGAAAAACTTCCCATGACACAATTTCTTTGAGCACCATCAGGGAGACAAAAGTTTAGTCTTTCCTGAATTTAGGCATTTTTTAATGCAAATAGATACTTAACACAGTCCCCTTAAGCATCCTTTTGGGCAATGGGAACAAATACTTATGGGACTGGTGATGTGCTTCTGCTTTAGCCATCTGTGTTCAGGTGAAAAGGATCATGGTCGTCTATCTGGGGAGGCTGAGGCTTCCTCACCCAAACCACTGGTTAGCCAGAGAGAGAACACATCTCCTCCTTCATCTGTAGCAGAGGACTAAAGGCCATTCTCCTTTTATGCTACACACCCCCTCATATGTATATGGATATGCAAATGTCTTAATTATGTTTAAAGAGTTACTTTCCTCAAACAGGCATACCTATACTGCTCTTAGCAATGGAGAGGAAGGCCTCTCCCTTCTTATGTGTAAGAGCTTCTGCTTCCTCCAAGCCTCCTGTCAGCACAGCTGAACAGAGTAATTCTCAGCTTCAGGAGTCAGAACTATTTTCTACCACAGTGACTCTTTTCCCACACTGTCAGGCGTTCCTTATTTCATTTTACATGGATTCAATGTCTTTGACATTTTACTGGGAATTTCCAGTTTTCAACGTAGACTCAGGCTCAGTCAAATCCTTTCCAAAACAGATATGTTAACCATTCTCATTTATCTTGGGCGGGGCGGGGGAGAAGGCAGGGGGAAATACTTTCTTCATTCCCCACTCCTCTCATATTCAACCAAAAATTGGCTCAGATTAATCTTGTAATATCATATGTTTTGATTAAAGTTTCTTTTGGTAACAGACATGAAATCTAACAAAATATTGCTAAAATCTGTTCTGATACAGATATTTTATGACTTTGAAACAGATGAGCTTTGCCTCTTGCTTCAAATAAGCTTAAAAATATTAACAAATGTATTTGTTGCTCACATTATTAAACACAATCTATAAGTCCTATTAAACCTGTCAGGGGAAGATACCTCAACTTCAAAGGATACACACTCTTCAAATTCACTAACTAGCAACAGAATTGCAGAGCTTTGTCCACTTCAGTGTTAGTCCAACATGAAACATCTCTTTAAAATTATTCCAAAAAAACCTACATCATATCAGCATGCTTTTAATAACATTAAGTGAAACCTTATCCATGTTCAACTTCAATGAATTAGAATCAAGAGTAATGCCACTTTTAATTAAACTAGGTATTGCAAAGGATCTGTGCTCTCTTACATTTATCCTTATAATCTTATTTCATATTTTCCCACTGAAGTATGTTTATTAATAGTGCTATAGAGATTTTGGCAGCAGGGCTTCTTAGATCTTCTAATAACCTTTTAAGCCTGAGATCACTTCCTTTCATACTCAAGCAAATCCTCTACCTTTAAGGAATGTTTCACTTTATTCAAAGCCTTTCCTTTTTCTTTGACTATCCTTTAATAATTCTTCTCCTAAAAAGTACTGATAAATTGCTTTGCTCCACACACAATATAGAAATAGCCGAAACAGGCCACAGTTATACCTAGAGAAAAAGCTTCTTTGTATTGTCAGTGACAGTTTCCATAAATTCTTTAAAATAGAGAGACTAAAAGGAGATCCAGACAACCTTTTGAACTCTATCTTTTCTCTACTGCTGTATCAATTTAGAAAGCAGCTGTAGATGAATAAACATTGGAAAATGGTCACTCCATCTCTAGTAAAATCGATTTTATACTGTGAAACCAACCTCTACTATTTACTTTCAACTTTCTATGAATTTCTGTGATGCATGAGTGTTTAGCAACAAAACTGTTTCAACCACGTCGTACTCACCATTTCAAGCAGGTCATATAATAACCATCCACCATGGATTTTTTCCTCAGAACTTTTTCTCTATGGATACTTTTGCACACAGGCAAGAATTTTTACCTAAATTTCTCACTATAGCTGCCTGCTATGACTTGTATTAATACGTTTAGAACTAAGTTTATCCTCTGTGTAAATTAAATTTGTTTGTAAGGATTTGCCCTCTTCATAGACAGCTTCTCAATTTGAATTTGCTTCAATGTTATCCTAAAATAATCTCCATAAATTTTAATTTTCCATAATGTACAGGCAAATCATTAAACATGTTTGCACCAAGTATTGAAGATATTGACATATCAGTATTGATTTATTTATAACAATATACTTATTAAAGTATGAAAATATTTTTTTAAACCTAGTCACTCTTTTCCCATTATAAAAATTCTACAAATACCAATTTAAAATCTGTTAAACATTAAAATCTCAAATAATTAAATGAAAAAGATGAACAAATTCATGAACAACCTGGTCTGATTTAAGCTTTGAGCATTGGTTTGGACTAAAAGGTATTCAAAGGATAATTTCAACATAAGTTATTCCATGATTCCATGATCTTAGACACTTATATTCTAGTATCCAGAAATGTCTTCACTAACCATAGCATAGGAGCATCATTCCTGGATTTTTTACCCTTAAATATCAATTAAGAAACAGTTCATGCAGCTACACTCTGTTTCATAGCAGCATCATAATTCATTTTTACTCTTCTTTCAAACCAATCTGATTCATGGGAGAACAAGAAAAAGGTGTAAAAAGGTGTAAAAACTTATTTCAAAAGAAAACGAAGCACAAGATTGTTACTTGAACTGAGAATCTCTATCTTGTCTCTTTCTGGGGTTTAGAAATATTACTGAGATGTTCCTAGAAAAACTGAGGAAATTTTCCATTCTCACAAAATTATTTCTAACCTCGTATGGCAAGATATCATTCTCCTGTGTATTCTAATGGTTTTTCTCATAAGACATAACATTGAGGTCCTGGCTTTAGCTAAAATGAGAGGCACTTATTCAGCTTCCAAACAACTGAGTAATGACTCCCTGAAGGAATCACTCCAGGATAATTTCAGCATGAACCACCTGTTGGTTATGTTGTACAAGTTTCTGAGCTTACCAGATATGAAGATTCTGTAATTGATCTCTTCTTAAGTAAATGAAGACAGTTTGGTATGTGTTTGGTGGGTTTGGTTTTTTTTAAGTTTTATAAAAAGACATGTAAAAAAATGGAATTTCAGAATAAAGTTAATTTTTGGCCATTAAAAAGTTTATTTGTTTTTATGCCAGTAATACAATTATCCCTTTTACAGGAAATTGGATTATTTTTCCTTGAACTTTCTTTATCACTTATTATTTGAAATCCTCATTCTCAAAATAGCTGTACAGCAGGAGAATCAAGAAAGTTGCTGATACACACACAGAATTTTTATCTGTTGCTTCTAGGGAGTAAAATAGGCAAGAGGAAAACATCCTGAAGTATGTTTTAAATATGAAAAGGTTTTCAAAGATAAGAATGTAGAGTGCAGAAGTCACAAAAATATTATGTCATCCACCAGCTGCTCAAATGTCTTAAAACCTCCAAAGATCTTGGCTTCAGGACTTGGAAAAGCCAGCCCAGTCTCAAGTTATTTCTGCTAAAGAGAGAAACACAGCATTACCAGCTTCAGGGCAGAGAGTCAAGGATCAGCTCCTGTCTAAAGCACAATCTGTTGTGTCACTTTCCAGCTTTTTGAGGCTCTATAAACCTTCCAAACTTTTGTCCTTTTCTACTGTGGCCTTTTCAGTACCAAGATGGTAACCAGCTATCATTGTTCCCAGTGCGTTTTCAGCTGATTTCACTTGCATTTTCTAGACATCACTGTACAGATGGTAGTAGGAATGGTAGTTACACTGCTTTGTAAATATATTTCACATGTGTACAAATGTCCCTATCCAGGTCTTTTATCCTACTGATCCTGTATCAGTTGAACAACATCTGAGTGCACAGCAGAGGATAACACAACACAGGAAAAAAGTATGTGCATAAAATATATCCTAACAGGCATCATACACTGGTTTAGGAAAGAAGAATGAAGAGAATCATCTTCCATTCAGGAGATGATTAAGGAACCAGTAGTGTCAATGTAAAAGTGAATGGATGCAAAAATAAAATCAGAAAAGGTAAGTGAACATTTGCAGCGAAGTAGAATGAGGACTTGTAATTCATACAGCACTAATAAATCCCAAGGCCGTTGGTTATGGCAAGAAGCATTCACTTAGAAAAGAAATTTTGTTTGGCTTTGATATTCCTAATGAGTAAGAAATATTAGAGGAGATTCTGATGGTGGGAGAACTCTTTAAGAAGGAGCAAATCCTGTCTGTATTTCTAGTTTCCTTCTCTTATATGCTTTATATGCCATGTGAAACCATGAATGTGCAAATTTGATTATTCATACAACAGTCAGGTGAATTGGACAATCTTAAGACCTTCAATGAGTGATTTCCCAGTATAGTAAGCCTGGGAATTAACGAATACCTCTTACTTTTAATTTCTTCAGGGAAGATAGCCGAGAACCCCTTCTATAAATCACAGATATCATATCAGCCTGTCAGAACTTGTCTATGTGGGAAATTAGTTCTCAGGAAGTACAGGTGATAATTTACTGGAGACTAGCTACACTGACCTAATCTCTGCATTTGTGCATGGGCACCCATGCAGTGTGGAACATGCAAGATATCCTGCTTTCAAAGAAGGATAAGGCAATTCATCAAAAAATCCATCATACTATGTTAGTTTAGAAGATGGAAATGAAAAGATACACCAATCCAACCAAAAGGAGTGAGATACAGTCTGGAAATCATGGGCAATTATTTTGAAATAGAGTACATAAATCTACTAGTAAAGTAGTATAAAGTGTATAAAATTATTTTATAAGAAGAATTTATGTTCCTTCTCTAGTTACCTTGTTTCAACAATGAGAAAACCAGTTAGAGACATCTGCAGGCTAGAACTTGTGTAGAAATTCATAATGTAGATTCAGGATCAAACTTATATGAAACTCAGTGAAAACCCTGCAGTTTTGATGTCTTTGATACTTGGGAAATGAAATTCAGAAGTCAAGGAATGAAGACATTTTGGTGTTTGGAAAAAAAAAAAAAAAGCAGAAACTGCAAATAAAAGATAAGACATAAGCAATTGGAAGAATCTAAATGACAACACAAAGATGAAAATGCGAATATGAGCTCTACTCAGCTTTTTTATAAAGTCCTGTGTAGAAGGGATTTATTTTAATAGTATATTGTTGCATGTATATAACTTTAATATTGATTAATAGATAATTGCTTTATTTAGTTACACGATCATCAGCATTTTTGACACAAAAAAAATGGATCATTGCAAATGTGTATATGAGCCTTCATCACCTGTGTATTTTGAATATGTATTCACTTCTCTAAGCAGATATTACTACTGTGTATCTCATTGCATATCATATCTGGCTACATGCAGAAATCAAATACACTGGAAACTGAGATATGCAGCTACATCAGACAGAAACAGAAAGTGATTTTTGTTCTATAAAGACATCTAAAATAACTTTTGACTGATTTTTTTTTTAAATTGGGATGGTAGACCAATTGCAATTTTTACTTCATTTGAAATATTTCTAGTGTCTTTGAAAGTGGATGGGTTTTTTTTCTAAAGGCTGAAATTAAAAAAAACTATTTAATGAAATAAAAAAGACATAATTATTTTAAGTTCATTGTCCAATAAATATGTTTATATGGCATTTTCAGAGTAAATGCTACAGATTTTCATAGTTTCCTCCATAGTGGGTGCATGTTTGGACACACAAAGAAAAGAAAACCTGCTATATAAATTTATAAATACTGCCTAGAATGCTATTATTAATACAAATACAGGACTTCAGATTATACAGCTCCACTACCTTATTCCTAGATAATTCTTAATTATGGGTGAAAGGACATTCTGGACATTGAGACCAGAGAACATGGTATCATAATGGAGTTTTCAGAAATCAGAGTGGGATTTCAGTGAGATCTACCTGCCAAGGCTCATGTATTTTTAGGTGGTACCTTGAGCAGACTGGCTGCCTCCAGGACCAGGCACCCCACTGAAAGAAATGTGGGGCTTTCATGTGGTAAGATGCAGTAAATTATTTGGAAACAGTCAGTTATTTAACCTCCTCACTTTTCTTTTGCTGATAACTTAGCAAAAAAAGAAATTATAGAAAATGAATGGAACACTTTGCTTTTCCAAAAATGTGGATCAGTGGTACAAATAACTATGGCTGCTTTTTTTTTTATTTCTAATTCTTAAAAATTGCCTAATAAAGATGTGAGATACAGTGGCATTACAATTGCTATGGCAAGTGGTATAGAATAGTTTTTCTACTGTAGTCTGCCTTAGTCCTGTAGAAACTGGGAAAAATATCTTAGCCTGTATTATTATTTTGTTCCTTTAGAGGAACTGGTCTGTGCTTAAAATATCTTGTTTACCTGGAACTTTATGAGCTTTAATGCTCATAGTGAAATAAGTACTTTTAGAGGGAGACAGCGGAAATTATCTATATGTATGTGTGAATCTGAGTGTATACAGTGCTTCTAAAATTACAGTAAGTAGTCTTATTTGTGACTAGAATTTGGATACTGGATACTGATGTGTGTTCAAACTCTAGCAGATAGATTCTCTTTTACCTAATTTACCTAATTTACCTAATTGTAAAATATTCCCATTTTTAACTCTGTGAGGTTTTCAAGCCCATCTGCTTTTAGGCTGCTTTTTGCTCTGAAGCCCTCGGTCTATCTCTCACCTAAAAATCATTTGACTCTCTCTAGTGGAACCATGAATGTTCTCATTATCTGTATAAATACTGAATGCAATCAAAGCTTGCAATGCTTCTGGCCTCCACAATTTGAAACTATAACACAATTAATGAAAAAGTTACTTTCTTTGAAATCATTGATCAGCTGGGTATTCTTTGAGTGTGGTGGGTTATGTAGACACAATAATATTCTTATTTTTTTTTCCTTCAGATGGCAATGTTTTGGTGGTAATTGGTGGTAATTATATTCTGTGTAGTTTTTTTATTGACTTTCTTATTTTTGATATATTAATTTTACTACAGGGTACTTTTATCTGTTCACAATTTTATTCATTATTTATTGTTGTATAGTAACATTGTTAGAATTATATTAATTAAATTCTATGGTTCTTATAATAAATTCAAAGTTTTACAATAGGAAGAGGAAACACATAGCAGTAAAGTATACCACTAGACTAGGAGAGTTAAAATTAAACTGAAAGAACATTGTTCCTTAGTGTCTAATCTACAAAATCTTTAATGTTTTTTTCTAGATAGCTTGGTTAAAACTTAATCCATTAAAAAGACTTGTACTTCAGAAACTTACAATTAAGCAGGCTAATGCTGTTAGTACATTTATTAAGTTTATTTCTTACACTTGCTCTGTTTAAAGCTCCATTTACTTCTAGAACGGAATCTAAGATAAGAATTCAAAGATCAATAACTGATAGAGTTGTGGTTTCAACAATAATTGAGTATGGTTTCAGCAATTTTCAACAATAATTTATTGAAAAATAAGACTATTAATTGACCTATGCTGCTGTTAAATACTACCACAAAGTTAATAAAATCAGTCACAGCTTTCCAGCTCCCAATTTCTTTGTATAATTAAACCTTTCAAGACATGTGCTCACTTTTTCTCTCAGTGGGCACAGAATAAAAAAAATAAAAAAAAAAAATAAAAAATAAAAAAAAAGTATCTTGTTTTGATTTCTTTGCTTAATGATTGCTTCATTTAGTGCAGGAATGTGGAGTTCTAGGACCAGCTGAAAGATGTTGCATGGGGAATTCCTTTCTCAGGTTTCCTCCCTTAGAAAGCCTGTTGCAGTAAATTGTCTCACAGTATTTCTCCCCATTACACTTGGTTCAATAGTTGCCTGCAAATGAGTGAGAGCTTTTGTGTAAGGCCAAGTTGTGGCAATAGAAAGGCAGTGTCCAAGGAGCTTTAGCAGCACAAAACCACAGGTGTACCTAGTCCTACAAACCAGAGAAACTCAAGCACTGAATCAAGCAGCAGCAGTGTGGCTCTGCTGGTACAGTCTGTGCCTGAGTGGGTAAACCTTACCCCTTATCTGCTGCCAGAAATGTAGTGAGTTCACTTATAAATTTTCTGACCATTACAGCCAGAATAAGTTTGTGTCACCCTAAAAATGACTTAGTAGCTATATCTTATTGAAAACTTTTGGCCTATAGGAGCTCTGGAGATTACAACAAAAATCTTTGTTTTACAGACCCTGAAGCTCTAAACTCAGCTGGAGTTCAATTCTCCACAGTATGTATTAAGCTCCTTAGAACAAGAGAAACATTGTCCCTGTAAGCAGAAATACTCCTCAAGACAAAATATAACATCAGCGCAGAATAAATTTTATACTTGTCAACAGATCAAAATTTTTTTGTGATTATCACTTGTCTTTCATCTTCAGTGTGCAGTTACAGACAGTCATGCCTGATACACCAGGAAGGCAGCCACACTCCTGTGGAGCACTCAGCAGACAGCTCCAAGTAGCTATTTCCCATGGCATAAGTACAGGTGAGGAACTAGACTGCTGCAATGTGCTGAGACTATAGCACACTGATAAAACACACACTGATAAAACATCTTGGGGGTATAGACAGAAAAGGAACTTACTAAGAGATGCATGGGTGTGCATGGGTGAATTCTGAGTCTGACCACTAGGTAGAAGATGATGCTGAGGAAGGCATACAGGTTATTTGATAAGACTGATATGACTGTGTCACTGTCCCTGTTTATTTATGGATACACTGCAGATGATATCTTCTCAAGCTTTGCTATAGCAGACTAATTATCAGTTAGGGAGAAAAATTATTGAAGCTAAGGGATACTTCTGGCACTGGAGCAATGGGTATAAAAATATTGGATAGTCAACCAGAAAAATAAGAAGCAAGTCCCTAACTAGAAAAATAGTGATGTGCTAAGACAACTCAGTTCCTCCCAAAGGAGGAGAAGGAAAAACCTAATTGTTTAACTAAACTTGACAAGTTTATGAAGGAACTACATGATGCAACTGCTGAGCACTGTGTTTAGCTCTATCAAAACTCACTTCAAGTCTTATGTTCATGCTATAGATTTGAGTTACAATACTCTCACCAATCATCAAAAAATCTAAGAAAATTTAGTTCTGGTTTCTGATTTCGTTCTTAATTCTTCATTAGGCAACACCAAGAGAGAAGGAAGATCTGTGAAATTAAACGATAGAGAAAATCCTTATTAACTAGTATGAATTGCATTTTTAACAGTCCTCTGACTTTGGTTCTTGAGGTTTATAATTTTTTAGCTTGATGTCATGTGTTGTTCTCAAATACTGCAACACAACCTTTTCTTTGCTCTAAAAATATCTATTTTGTGAGCTATAACACAAGAGATAAAAGGACCATCTGACTGAGTGCCCTTACTTTGGTACCAGAACTCATTTTAAAATATATTTGGAAAATGGATACTAAAATCTGGTCTGGTGTGAAAGAATCTTAAAAACTTCTTTTTCTTGGCATACATGAAATTAAGTTCTTTGTGATTTAGTATTTATTTTAAAGACAGACCAAACTTTGATTTAATCAAATATATCAAGTATTTTTCATAAGACTTCTATAGAAAGAAGTCTAAGTTACAGGCAAATACAAATAAAATTATAAAATATGCAGGATATTGAATTTCTGTAAAGAAGTATCCAGAAAAGACCTGGTTTCAAAGTGCTGGAAGATAGCAAGATGCTAGAACCAACTCTCCAGAGATGAATTTTCAACACCTTTGACTCACAAATTACTATTGAATTAGACTGCCAATACCTGTAGCAACTGCAAATCACATTAGCAGTATTAAAGATGGCAAAATTATACCTTAAAAAAAAAACCCGTACACACACCCTTAGGTTATTGCCATGTGACACCTTGAATTGCTCTATAAATCTAAGCCACGCTGATTTCTATGTGTATTCAGGAGACCGATATATTTGAGAAAACTAGTGCCATGTAATGTTATTATCAAGGAGGTCCATAAACAAAAGGGAGGATAAATGACCAAATGTTGAACAGTTTATGAGAGTTTAAAGGCGTTGCTTCATGAAGGTGAGTAAACTAGACTGCAGTCTGGGAGGACATCATCAGTCAAGACAGGACCTGGTCAGATTGCACTTGTTTCTGGAACTACTCAGATTCAGCAATTGNAAGGAAGTTCCTACTTAAGTCAGAAGTAGTCTTTTTGATAATTTCAGTCATAACAACATTTTACCTGCATTCTCTAGCCTGATAGGTTTATAGATGATAAAATAAGAGAAAATTACACAGCATACGTCTTCTTCTGGTGCCTACTGTCTTCACAAGATAAATCTCACCTCTATATAAAATTATTGCAGGAGTGATATATTGAGATACATACCAGAAAGATGGTTAAAGTTTCACCAGCATAAAACAGTCAGAGAACCCAAGAAGCCACAATTTGAATTAGTGCTAATCACAGTGATGATAATATAGATTTTTTTTTTTTAATTGTTGAGCAGAGCTTACACAGAGCCAATGCCTTTTCTGCTTTTCATAGTGCCACAGTGATGAGGGGACTGAGGGGGTGCAAGGCAGGNTTGACTCACAAATTACTATTGAATTAGACTGCCAATACCTGTAGCAACTGCAAATCACATTAGCAGTATTAAAGATGGCAAAATTATACCTTAAAAAAAAAACCCGTACACACACCCTTAGGTTATTGCCATGTGACACCTTGAATTGCTCTATAAATCTAAGCCACGCTGATTTCTATGTGTATTCAGGAGACCGATATATTTGAGAAAACTAGTGCCATGTAATGTTATTATCAAGGAGGTCCATAAACAAAAGGGAGGATAAATGACCAAATGTTGAACAGTTTATGAGAGTTTAAAGGCGTTGCTTCATGAAGGTGAGTAAACTAGACTGCAGTCTGGGAGGACATCATCAGTCAAGACAGGACCTGGTCAGATTGCACTTGTTTCTGGAACTACTCAGATTCAGCAATTGCCCCAGAATACTGCTAAAGCATATGGAAGAAAATCAACTTGGTTTGCTGCTGTGAAAAGGAGGAAGCCCTCACTAATTTGCTGCATTTGTAGATTTCATATTTAGAAAGACACTTCTGAAATCCTCCAAATATAATTTCCTACTAAAAAAACATATTGTCTTTTTGTACAGATTGTGGAGTGAATTTGTACTCTCGATTGGTGCAGCCAATTTGTAGAGGAAAATATTAAATTAACACTTGGATCATTAAAACCTTTTTTTTTTTTAAGTAGCCCATTGTTCCAAAGTGAATGATTTTAAGCAGTGTAATGATATTCAGAAGAATTTAATGAATTATCTTCAGAGATTATGTTTTAAATATAAATATATAAATATATAAATATATAAATATATAAATATATAAATATATAAATATATAAATACACAAAAGGAAGTTCCTACTTAAGTCAGAAGTAGTCTTTTTGATAATTTCAATCATAACAACATTTTACCTGCATTCTCTAGCCTGATAGGTTTATAGATGATAAAATAAGAGAAAATTACACAGCATACGTCTTCTTCTGGTGCCTACTGTCTTCACAAGATAAATCTCACCTCTATATAAAATTATTGCAGGAGTGATATATTGAGATACATACCAGAAAGATGGTTAAAGTTTCACCAGCATAAAACAGTCAGAGAACCCAAGAAGCCACAATTTGAATTAGTGCTAATCACAGTGATGATAATATAGATTTTTTTTTTTTAATTGTTGAGCAGAGCTTACACAGAGCCAATGCCTTTTCTGCTTTTCATAGTGCCACAGTGATGAGGGGACTGAGGGGGTGCAAGGCAGGTTGGGAGGAGGCACAGCCTGGACAGGTGATCCAGACTGACCAAAGGAATATTCTAGAACATATGGCATCATGCTCAGTATATAAAGTGGGAGGAGGAAGAAGAAGAAAGGAGGGACATTTGAAGGTGTTTGTCTTCCTAAGTAACCACTGCATGTGATGAGGCCCCACACTACCACAGGTGGCTGAACACCTGCCTGCCCTTGGGAAACAGTGAATTCATTCCGTTTTGGTTTGTTTGCATTGTGGTTTTGCATTCCCTACTAAACTGTCTTTATCTCAACCCATGGGTTCTCTCCGTTTTACCTTTCCTATTCTCTCCCCAATCCTACTGCTGGGCAGTGACAGATTGGCTGTGTGGGCCTTGGCTGCTGGCTAGGGTCAAACCACAATATGGATATGGGGTCACCTCTGTCAAAAATTAATCACATTTACAAAGTCTGTCTAGTCATCTGAAGTAACCTGAACACATATATACAAGAATTAATACTTGTTGACTTGTTAGGATAGAATTTTTGACAAAAGAAATTGATCTTTTTGTCACGAAGGACCAGCAAATATGTATGCTGTGTATAAGTATAGAAACCTTAAAGAACATTCACAATGACACCTCACCAATAATAGTTCACGGAGTCATAGAATCATTAGGCTGGACAAAGACCTCTGAGACCATTGAGTCCAACCTTTGACTGATTACCACCATGTGAGATAGACTATGGCAGTAAGTGCCATGTCATTTCTTGAGCATCTCCAGGGACAGTGACTCCATCACCTCCATAGGCAGTCCATTTCAATGGTTAACAACCTTTTCCATGAAGAAGCTCCTCCCAATGTCCAGCCTGAATCTCCTTTGGCACAGCTTGAGGCTATGACCTGTGATAAGTTGTAGTTCTTCTAACTGCCAAAATAATAATAAAAAAATCCTGGAGATGCTTTTTCTCTTAAAATATGAGATAGCTTTCCTTTTGACATGGTATAAAGTCAGTAGCAAAGCTGGGGCTAGCACTGGGGGAACTAGAAACCCAGGCATACATCTCAAGCTATTTAATCACAAGTGTGTTCCTACATCTTGTACTCCTCACTATAGAAGTGAAGAACATTGTTGAGGGCTAGCTGGTGAATACTGTCACAGCTAGAGCTGGCAAAAAGCTGCATTTTTGACAGCAAGAATTTAGAGAGTTTTTATCGTTCAGGTCTGAGAAAGTTTTTTTTTTTTTTTTTAGATATTTGAGGGGGTCATTTGAACAAATAGATTATGTAGATACATCTTTTAGCCACTTTGATTTTGGTGTTTCCTATTAGTCCCAGTCATCCCACTGGTTTCTGTGTGACACTACTCACTGAAGAGCTGAGACAGACTTGGTTCCTGTCTCTTGCGGATGACAGTTGTCACCACATCACACAACAAAGGAACAGCACCCTTTTCTGTGCCTTTACAGGGCAGGCAGAGAGTAATCTCACTTTCTCAGTCCTTCCTTAATCTTATGATCTCCTACAACAAGGGTCAGACCATCAAAAGCACTGGCAGAGGGCTAACACTGACTAATCATCACTTTCACTAACAGAAAAAACTTTTACTGCCTGTTTGATTGCCAAGTGATTTTGAAACCTTACAAACATTTTTATTTTAACTTCTGGTAGGAGAGTAGGATTTATGTTAGATGCAAAAGTGCTCTGATGATAGTTTTATGGAACGATGCAGACCATTTACTTTTGTAAGTTAGAAGCTGAGCTTCTGTGCTCTGTCTCTGTACTCCTAAAAGTGATAGGAAGATGTGTTAATATGATGGCCAATTGGATAGCTGCAACTCATCACAGCTCTTGCAAATTTAGAAATGTCTGTAAGCAAACTAAAAACTTTACTACAGAATGATCCCACATGTAAAGTACTGATAATTAAACCCCTCTGACAATTACATCATGCATTATCAGGATTAGCCAGATCCATTACTCATCACTGGTGCCTTGAACAAAACAAAGCTGGTTCGCTAGGGACTGTCAGCTGAGCACATGCTCCTATGGAAGAAAGCAGCCAAGAACTGTTTATGTAATACGAGCAGCAGCATGCTGCAGAGAGATATTGCTTCAGCTTGCACAGTGTTCCTGGAGTTTAGAAACTAGAAAAGGCAGAAATCTGAAAGCACCATATTGACTATACCATATTTGAATACCAATTAATTTGCATATTCTGCTCTCTGCTATAATTATGCTTTGATGAAACCTTTCTTTATGTATATAAAGCACACATCTTTGCATTTTTCCTGTTTATAAAAATTAAAGACAATAATCCACAGAACACAGAGGCAAAAAGATAAGTGTTTCAGTTATTATAAAGGAATATTATTTAATTGCATGAGTTTACAAGAAAGACTGGAGTTAAAATAAAATATATAAAACATTTTGCAAGGATTTTGGTGTTCTTTCTTTTGGTGTCCAATCTTTTTTGTTGGTAGTTTATAGGCTTTGGAGATTTAGATGTTGGCTCTTGATTTGGGTTATTTTTTTATTTGTTTGGGTTTGTTTGTTTGGCTGGTTAGTTTTTGGTGTTTGGGGGCGGTTTGTTTGTTTTTGTTTGTTTGTATTTTGTTGGGTTTTTTGTGGTTTTTGTTGTTGATGTTTGTTTGTGGCTTTTTGTTTGTTTGGTTTTTTGTTTTGTTTTTTGTTTAATTGACTGGCAAAAAATTCCAAAATGGAATTTTCTGAGGATAGAAGATTTTTTCCTCAGCCTGCTCCCACTACCAGTTTCTTGCCCATATAAAAATGTGGAAGACAAAAGTGTGTGTAATAAGAATATCTTGTTTTCATAGCGTTTACCTGGTAGAAACGGTCCTAAGAGGTTTTCATTTTCTGAAGCAAAATATTTTATCTGAATGCTTGGTGAGGACTATGACCAAATGAGGAGTGCTCCTCAGAGGTTAATAGCATTTAAGCATCCATATTTAGAGATGATGTCTTGCTCTGTCCCAGAATGATGAGACCACGATTCTCTTCACAGAGTAATTGAGGGCTTTGTGTGAAGTGGGTATGTAGTGAGGGTGCCCTTCTGGGTTTTGTTTGTTTTAGATTTTTTTTGTTTGCTTATTTGTTTTTTTCTCTAAAACAGCTTTCAGATAACCACAATCCTTTGGGCTTCAAAGAAGTTCCAGAGATATGTAGGTACTGAAAAACCGGCGGGAAGTTTTGGTATACATTAAGCTGTGTCAGTCAGGTGCAAGCTAAGGAAATTGGGATTTATCTGTCTAAGCATTGGACACTAGGAGATGCAGGATACATTGCCTCTTGAAATCTGAAAAATATTTCAATTGGAGCCTTTTCACTAAAGATGTGTCCAGGTCTATAATATGTAAAACTTTTAATTCTGATTCATGTGTTCCTTTTAAAATTTTTTCCTTTGTTTCCTATGCTGTGGTGGTGGTGATAATTGCCACTGATGTGTGCACAAGGAGTGATACTAAAAAGGTCTGAGTAGTCTGGGATCTGGGCTTCAGTTAGTGATCTGTACCAATCTACAGACTCTTCATCCTGTGTCCAAATAAAGTTGAGAAACTTTCAGATACTGCAGTTCTCAGCCTGGACTTTCTTTAATGGAAAGCCATCTTAAATCTGTAGGTTAAACTGACAGACTGGACTGTGTTTGGTGGGGTGCAGCTTCATGCTTTATTTCATCTCCACCTCTCTGAGGGTGATAATCATTGGTAGAAACATGGGGCAAAGAAATGGGCACAGTTTTGCCCTTGAGCATTGTGCTTTGACAACAAGCTGCATTTACAAAATCTCAAATATTCTATTATTGAAACATACATCCACTGTCTGACAATTATTATGGACCTTTCTCCTTGTTTACAGATGAAGTCCCCATGCTATTAAAGGTAAAGGAGATAGATGGAAAGTGATCAAATACTCCACTAAGTATGGTGATATTTTGTATTAATGATTGTAGAGTCTTTATTAACTTTTTGACAAGATGTAGTATTATACAACAGTGTGCTCACGCTGCTTTGCTTTAAATAATCTATTAACAATGATACAAAAAAATAATACAAAAGAAGGAAATTTGCTTTGTCACTCCATAATGGGTCATGTTATCTGTTTGGTCTTTTTTGCTGGATATTTTGATTACACTAATTATGGCTGTGAAATATTTACATATATCACATATCCAGGATCATAATCATGTAGGATCTGATTGAGGAAGAGTGGTCCTAGCCAAAAGTTTATAATGCGTCTCATTTTATTCAGTTTTTGTTTGTTTGTTTGTTGTTGGGTTTTGTTTGGTTGGTTGGTTTGGTTGGGGGGTTTTTTTGCTTATCCAAAGTGACCTGACATTAATTCTTTTCCTGTATAAACTGTGCTCTATTTCTATTTTAGATGCCTGGGAATCAGTTACATTAATGTTGCACAAGGTCCTGCTGTACACCAATATTGGCCCCATTATTTCACACTCTTTTTTGTTTTCATAGGAAAAAAAAATGCAAATGTAGAGACCGTAGAAGGATCAACCATTGTGTGTTGCAGATATAACTTCAGATGAACCATTGATGACCACAGACCTGACTCACAAAGGAGAACAGCACACAAGATGAGTTTAGAAGTTGGGTACATTGAGAAGATAAAATAAAAGCAGAATAATTTCAGCTGGTTCATGCAAGGTGTGCCATCCAAGTTCCATGTTTACATTTTCAATAGCTACTGGCAAGAGGAAAACCTCTACAGAAAGTGGTTCTGCCATTCTAGGGTAGGTATCCCAAACAGCAAGAACAAGACACTTTCCTGCATGTGGCTCTCTCACTTCACTGACCAGAGATAAACTTAGATGATGAACTTAAACCAGGCAAATAACTTTCAAACCACTGTTAGGTGAGGTAAGCCATCAGCAAATTATTGTGTGGTTGCAGAAAGGTAACACAAAAGAAATCAGGAATACTTTTGAATGGTAAGATACCCTGTTGACTTAACTACAAAGAATTTGGTCCTTGAAAGCCATTTTGTGTTTTGAATCTCATTTTATAGATAAGGATACTGAGCCCTGATGTAATTCTGGCACCCAAGAATATTCTTTATGAGGCTGCTCTTAAATTTTAAGACCACTCTTTTGCAGAATTAGGAATGAATATTCAGTGAGCCCACAGAGCCAAGAAAAGCAGCAGCTTTGCTGCTGAGAAGCTGGCTGCCCTGAGTTACCTGGCTCACTCTGGGAACTGGCACCTGACACCGCCTGTGTGCCAAGGGCAGCCTGCAAGCTGAGGGATGTTTAGAGAAGTAACATTCTTCATTTGCATCCTCAGCTTGTTCCAGTGCTTCCTTTGTGATTTCTAGCTTGATAGAAAGCAGGTTTTTTTAATAGGTAGATATAGTTCACATAGAAGTTAAATTTCCTGGGGCATCTTTCCATTCAAGCATGACTGCTGTGCTGTGTATTCACATGCAGCATGAGTTTATAGTCTCATTACTTGGCACAAGCTACGAATAAAGTAAGCTTAACCAATAGGTATGGGAAGAAATACATTTTGAACCCTTGCTCTTGCTATGGTGGCATCCCCTGAGGAAGAATCAAATGTTATGTTTCTGGGAAGAACAAAGAGAGAAAGCATTCCCCTGGCTTTTGGAGATACTCCCATGCCAATCTGTGGCAGGAAACGGCACTAGCAAGCTGCAAAAAGGGGTTTTGGCACCAGCAGGACTCCCCCAGAGAGAGTCTCCCTGTGCTCTGCACCTCACCTCACATATGGCTGTGCTTACCAGACAGTCAAGCCCAATTAAAAACATGACTGGAGGGTGTTGCCAGAAAGAGCAGTTTAGTGACTGCAATTAAAATGGATGCTAATTATGGGATAGGATTTCTTTTTTTTTTTTTTTTTCTAAATGGATAATTTGTTTCACAGAATGTGGACTGTGAGCACGTGTGAATGCTTCTGTGTGTGTAAAGAGAAAATACTTCTCTAAAAATACTTTGTTTATTAGCTATTTCCTTTCCCTCCTTGTTCCACTTAGTTTTCAAACTGTAAGTTATACTTATTCAATGTCTCTATCACAACTCAAACTTGTACCCACGTTGTGCTCAAAATCTTTAATTTCTTGCACCAGGGCTGATTTATTCTTCTGGTGCTCATCTGTGGAGGTCACTGAGGGCCTCACAGTCATTTAGCTGCATGTTAATCTTGAATCCTTCAGCAGACTCTGGACTGTTATGGATAATTTTCTTTTTATTGTTGTTCTTTAATTAAACAGAAAATGATAAATTGTTTATGTCTTTTGTGCAGTCTACAAATACTCGCTTCTTGGTTCATTACCATTATTATATGACATATGAAAAGAATGGAATGGGGTAGATTAATGAAGCTGCATGCTAATCACAGTTTTGCTCAGAAACCTCAGATATCTGCAATCTGACAGCTATTTAGAGAGTGCTATCTGGCCTGATCAGATAGGCTGGACCAAAATCCAGTAGCTTATTTCTTCTAATAACACACTTTTCAAAATTATGCATTAAAGGTATTGACCATGCAAAACATAATAAATTAAGAACTCTACTTAATTTCTCTAATGTGAAAAAGATAATAAAATGCAGGATGAGATCTTAAAAAAAAAAAAAAAAAAAAAAAAAAAAAAGGCTGCCTTCTACAAAGCACAAGTATGTAGAAGCATTAGTCAGAAGAACTGTAGCCACCACCTAAAATTCTACTTTTTCTGATGTCGGAAAGCTATGGGGAGCAGCAGTGATTTCTGGACATTCGGGGCTCCTTGAAGGTAATTTCCACAGTCAGAAAACTCAACTCTGCCCACTTACCCACTTTTTATTCTGCTTTTGACCTTTTGCCTTTCACTTCTATCAAACGTATTCTCAGTCTTTTTTTCTGACTGTGGATGAACTTCTGTTGCTTAGCTTGCTCTGACATGTGCTGTTCTATTCAGTACTAGGGATGTAACTTTCTGTCACTAAAGTATTTACATCATTGTAAAGGGAGTATAAAATGTTACTTTATGGCCAAAACTTGTTCACACTTATTTCATCATTGTGCAAATGAAAAAAGTGGGAAAATGTTGCAAAATTAGGCTTTTTATTGGGAATAATATATATGTGTAATAATACATGTTTTACTAACACAGGCAGCAACCTGCTATTCTTTCCTCCTTTCTCTGTTTTGTAAAAGCATTTTCATCACTAATGTGCCCCTGTTTCAGGACCTGCCAGTGGCAAATCCAAACGGTCCATTAACTGTGAAGTCAGTTGTCAGTTCTTCTCTCCTGCCTCTATTTTGGCACACTTCTGAGTGATTGGCTTCATTGATTGCACAGTGATTCTGCACTGCAGAAATAAACCTTGGGTCACATATTCTGAGGTTGATTCAAACTGCATAGTATTTTCTGTCAGATAAGCTGGCATATTTTTTCAATAGAAGCAAACTGGTAACATACATTGCATTACGATTTGCTTTAATAGCTAACATCGAGGTCCAGGTTTAAACTGCACTGGGCAAAATAAAGGTTTGCATTATGCTGAAGGGCATATGTATTCCAATATGTTTTTTTGAGCTTAGGGACCACGATTGTTGGATAGGCACATGATTTTGTTGTGCAACTGGACGATATAATACGATGTATTTGAGTACATTTTGTGGTTGCTTAGTGTTTATGGAAATGATGAGAATAAAAATTTGTTCCTTCCTTCACATCTTCTCTACGCGAATTCACAGTGCAGAGCAATACTGTTCCTTACATTTATATTAGCTCACTTGAGTGAATTGGCCCATTCTCTTGAGCTAGTAAAAAAAAAGTAATGTTTGCTATCAGTGGACTCCACAGTGATTTTGTTCCCTTAGATGACAGGTCCTTCAACCTACTCATTTTGCACTGCTTTTAAACTTCTTGTCCTTCAACATACTCTGAAAGTGCATCTGTCTTCTTTTTTTACAAAAAATGATTTGTGAGGCTATTGCATCCTTTTCTCAATGCAGCAGGAAAGAGACTAAAATTTTTCCTGGTGAAAAATGATTCCTATATACAATATTCCTATATTCCTTTATCCTGAAATTCATTATTTTATGGTCAGTTTGGCTTCTTTTTCACTCTAAGCCACTGTATTCTGGATTGCTCCAAGCTTGCAAATTACTCTGTTCTAAAAATCCACACTAAGTGAACAAAAAAAGATAAAGACAAATAAGTCAGTTATGGCACAAGAGCTGAGCAGAAAGATTTGTTTGCTGACATGGTTAACAGAGATCCTTTTTTAATTATCAGATCAGGATCTGATATTGCCTGGACTGTCTGTAAATCAGTTTGTATTGACTAGTTTCCTCGAAATATTTTAACATAAAATATTGAACTTTAAGTGTTGTGATCCTTTCCCAACATGTGTGGGAAAGCATATGTAGATCTTTGAAAAGCTGAATGATTTTTGTATTTATAGCTTCCATGTTAAGTACAGGAGATGTATGTATTATGGGAAAAATATCCGCTTTAAAACAAACCGACAAGAATACTTTTCCCCATCAGTTATTTTTACTTCATTCCAAGTACTTGTATAAACATAAAGAAATAAGCAATCTCTTCCACTTTTAATTAGAATTTTTAAATATTATTGTTAGGGTTATGTATTTTATATACAACAGCAGCAGTGGCAGCCTGTTAAGACTGTTGTGGTTATTCTCATCATGTTCATCTCTTATTAGGAAAATGTGCTCTAATTTAGTAGGAAAAATTCTCTTTTCCCTCTTTTCTGATGATAGCAAGATTTTCGAAAATGTTAAGCAGCTAAAGAGGAGAAAATATGTTCATTGCTCAAAAGAATGTTTCAGTCCGAGCCCATGGACTTTCCTGTTACTTTCCTACTCTGACTTCCCACAGGATATTCCTGTCTCAAAGTCTTACTTTAAAATAAATAAATAAGCACTATTGTTAATCTTCATTTGAAAAAGAATCCATGGAATACAAAAAAGCATATTTATTTAACAAGACTCAGCAGTGCACTTCAGGTTATTTTGTTCCCGCATACAAATTTTGTCATTAGCAGGGACATTCAGATCACGAAGGTGTCACTGCACAGGGCTGTGCACAATTGATTACATATATCTGCTGCTGAAAGCTAATACATTTCATCTAACTGTAAGCGTTGCTCAGTGATGTACAGACGGAATTACTGTAGTTAAAAAAGAAAATTCACCTGCTAATAAAATAAATAATTTTGATATGTTGTTCTGTACCAAATTTTTGTCTGCTTTTAGAAAGGCTGTTAGATATTAATGGGTAACTGAGACACAGAGAATGTCTCACCCAAAGGTGCTTTTCTAAAGGGTTTCCTTAGGTGTTTTTCCATTTTCATTTCAAGTAAATTGCTATATAGTTATTCCAGAACTTAAAGAAAAACTGGTGGAGAGAAACTTCCATACATCTATTCTTAATTCAGGATGTATTTAACCCCGGATGAATATATGCAACATAGTTTAGAGGAGCAGAAGGAGGATAAGTTTTTTTCCTTTGGATTCAATAATCGAAGATTTAGGAACTTCAAAGCACAAACAAAAACAAAAACATCCCTCTCCTATTTATTGCTATTTAGTATGAATACAAATTTCCATTTTGATGTGCATAAAAGGTGAAGTTATAAAGCAGAATCCCTGCTGAAGATAGAAGTAGATCTGGAAAACAATGGTCTTCTAAATTAAGCCTTCATCTTTTTTCTGAAGAAAAATTTGTACCTTTTTTGCTTCCCATAGCCCCCTATTTTATTCAAAATTATGTATCTTGCTCCTGGAGTCAGAATTTCCCTTGTGGGAATATATTGAAAATGCTAAATGGAATGGCGATTTCTTTTTGGCATTACATTTAAATGAACATTTTTCTCCAGAGCTTTTAAAAATACTATTGTTTCTTTTTCTTCCCCAAATAATTTGGTTATTTCACTATGCTATTATTTTATACATAATCCATTTTTCCTTCTTGAAAAAACTGATCCATCACCTTAGAATAAAACAATCTAAACCCTCTGCAGGGAAGATATAAAGCAAATGACCAGTTTGTTTGTTATTGTCATGATAAAACAAGCTTACCACACGTGGTTTTGGTAATGCAGAAAAATTGCAGAATATGAGACAATCATGTTGTGTGAAAATTACCCATTTTCCAAATTTTCTGACCAATAATATAATTTAATTTATTTAGAATTAGATACACTGAAGAAAACAGTATTGTCAATGAAGTAGGTAGCTTTAGCTGCATCTTCATGAATTTTCAGAAAATTATATTAGAAAGGTTTAATCTTACCTGACAGCACAGATCTGCTGCTGATATCTAGTTTATCTACATAAATTTATTTTGTATAGGTGTGATGCTAGGTTATGGTAATATATGCAAAATTAGTTCTAACTATTTAGACACAAAGATGTAGTGTTCATGTGTGATGACCGTAGGTTCAGATTCTGGTCTCCCTTATACTTGCTGACATATTAATCTTAATGAAGACAACTAGGTATAACTGAGGATAGAATTTGTCTTACATTGGTTTTTAATTTTTTTACACTTTCCTTTCAAACACTAATCTAGCTATTAAAATATAGCTAAGCTTATTTGTGCAAGGCTATGTATGGTATACTTCAGATGAAGCATGGAGGGAGATGCAAAGGAGCAAATGGCCATTTTTTTCAAAATGACCTGACACCTGCAGGTTTCAAACCTGGTTTAAAACTGTTTTATACCCAGAGATTATTGTGTAGGTCTACTGTGATCACCTACAGTGACATCCCCTATAATATTAGAATCCATGAATTAGTCTTTTTTCTGTCTGAATACTGTCACTCTAAAACTAGCCAAACATGTCTATCTTTAAAATTTGCTTAATAATCTCATTTTGAAGTAGTTTAATAGATTCAGTAGACTTCTTTTAAACTTCTGCTCTACATGAACAACTGACATTTAATAAAGTATATAGAATGTGATGAACTAAGACTATCTTTCAGTTCTTTAAGTCAGACTGATCGTGTTTTGGTTTTGCAGTGAAACATTTCCATTTTTTGTGTGTCCTTGAAATTTTCCTGCAAGATCTTTGAAATCTATAACATCCTGGAAATGTGCTCAGATGAAAGGAGCTAGCATTCCAATGCTAACTGCTGCCAAATGTAGATGCAATCCGACCTCCCTCTGCTGCTTCACCTTCTGTAATTATACACCCAAGGATCACCTTTTTGACCCTTCAATTGCAATTGCCTCTACCATCAGCAATTCCTTTTCAAAGGCTGCATCTAAGTTTAACTGCAAGGGAACACCAGGAGATACCCCAGATCCTGCTTGCTCCTTGTATAACGAGATCATGTGCTTAGATTTCACCTGCATGGAGACAGGGATGTGGGAAATGGCTGGTGGCTTTCTAGACAGCATACTAATGGAAAGCCAGGATGAGGCAGGGGTCAGCACCTGTATCTGGGAATTCAGAAACACTCCCGGACTTTAGATTCCAGAGATAATCAAAGAAGTTTCTTCCTGGTGTTGCCTCTTACATTTTTTGATTCTGAGTATACTTCCTGAACAAGGTCTGGAGTTTGTCCTCTGCATTATTTACTTTTACCATTTATCAACAGAGATTTTCTAGCTTAGTTCAGATAAATTCTAAAACTTCTCTGAAATGCAAACATATAAGTAAAATACTCATATTTAGAGGGAATTAGGTAGCATGTCTCAAAATGTAACAGTGTAAGTTTTAATCTTATTTTGTTTTGCCTTGCCAATTTTATATTTCTTTAAATAAATCAGAATGTCCTGCATTGCTCAGTGAGATGCTGGCAGAAGCACCAATACATACGTATTTAATAACACAATTTTGAATCTTTTAGGAAAAACTTGAAAGTTAGTTAAACAAGTGTTGCTTGTATATACCTTTGTTAATTTTCATAATTTTCCTTCCATATTTTTAATTTTTTTTTTATAGCCCCGTTACCTTGTTATTTATCAGATTATTTTGCCTGCTTGTTTCTGTCTTACAGCCTGATAAGTAATTTAGGCTTTACCAGATAATTAGTGGTACATTTTATCTTTTTTCGGCTTTTCAGATCTTTCAAAGATGTACTAAAAATGAGCACTGATGGTCCAAAGAGCTTCTTTCTGCAATATTTCTTTACAAGTTCTTTTGCACAGGTTTTCCAGACCTGCTGATCCTACATTTTTTATGTGTTTCAGTTAATGACTGAAATAAAACTCACTGTCAAGGTTTTCCCAAGGGCGCAAGAGATGTATTTACTGACCACTTCTGCCCTTCCTAAGATCTCATCATTATTAACAAGAATTCTACCAGCTCTAATAATGAATTAATGCCACTATTGGAATTATTTTTGTTTCTAAAATGTCCCCTCCATACTCTTGCTCTTATCTCTGCAGACTATGTTTTTTTTCCAGGATTTTCTTTTGTTTCCTTTGCCCATTTTCTACAAACCCAGTTTTCTGATTAATATTTGCTCCTTTTTTCTTTTTTCCATTTTTGTTAAATTTTAAAGGTATATTTATCCTCTATAAATTAGATTGTGCTAGTATTTTTTTAAGTTGTCTTTTGTCTTCTGAATGTTTAATAAAGATCCAGTCATCACTCATGCATTTCTGATGATTTTCTGTCCTGTCTGATGATGTTGCATGTTTGTTTTAAGACTGTTTTATTTATTTTATTTAGAGTGGCAAACTCAAGTATTACTGATAATGACTGGTGTCTTCGTGTGACTATGGCAGGAACACAGTACTGAAAATACTACTGCTCTTTAATTTTGTGATCAGCTTTTATCTAAGCCAAGGCAGCTTAAATAGTATTATTCCATGGCTTGTTTAGGAAGTTATCAATATTGTCTGAGGTATGTCTAGAAACAACTGTTAAATATAAGTCGAGCATGTGTCATCTCATGTGCCATCTCATGTGCAAAAGGTGCTCGCCGTGTGCTCCTGGGATATTATTCAGGACTGACACAGCAGTCAAAGGGCCCCATGGCTGCAAGGAGCTTGTATGGGATTGAGAGAATTCCCTGAGAGGAAAACAGGTGTTGGGAGAGTGTTGGGAAGGAGGTGAATTAACACATAAGCTTGTTCTGATTTTGTTCTTCTGTAGTTATTCAGTAATCCACAAGGGAAATGGACCCTTTGTTAGTGCATCCTTAAGACAGTGAAGATCTCTTAGATTATGTCTTAGAGGTGGTGGGAACAACAATCAGTATCTTTGTTTCATGTCATAACGAGTTCCTGATCTCTCATGTGTAAACTCATGGTAAAAATATGGTTTAATTTCACCTTGATCCTACACACACTTCTTGAAAGAACTCATCTTAAGTATTTACCAGCTCTCTTGAAAATGCAAATGCATTACACAATAAACATAGAAAAGGTGCTCTTCATAGTGTGCTAAATCCCTGGGGAGTGATACAGTAATCCTGTGTGGCCAAAAGAAAAAAAAAAGTCTCATTTCCATTTACCTTCCTGCCACTATTTCTGTTTTAGTGTGTGTGTAGGACAAGTACTTGGGTGAATATGAATACACACACATCATTTGTCAAAATGGGATTTTTTTTTTTTTTTGGCCCATATTTAAAAGGCATTCTGAAATCTCTGCAATTTCACAGATTTTCAATGCACTAATGCATAATGAGTAAGAACTACTTAATATCATGCAGATCAATAGACATGAGCTCTGTAGCAAGCCTGTGTTAATAAGTAGGGAATCACTGAGAATCATTACTCTGTGATTTTGAATAAAAAGCTGTTCAAGACTAGGATAATAGTTTATTTTGAAGTTTTCCTTTATTCTCTTTAGAATAAAATAGGCAGGTAAGAAATTTTGTTACTATTGACCAGAGAAGTTGCTTACCTGGAAGACTTCCATTTTGGAATTTCTGCCCTGCAGAAGCTTGATTCTTTTCCTTGTCAAGTAGCACATCTCAAATGAGTTCCCCATCTCCTTTAGCAAAATTCTATATGCACTGGAAATAGATCTAGATTAGTACAATGGAAAGTGAGATGCCAGCAATAACTCATTTGACCAGATCAATCTGCCGGCTCCAAAACTGTCAAAGGCTGTGGAGTTGTTCAAAGAGAAATCTCCAGGAAGTAACTAACCTCTTCCTTCTTCTCTCATTTTCACCCGCTTTCTTAAATGCTTCTTGTCTAACTGATGTCAGAAAGGTCATAATACTGTTATTAGAAACTTTCCCTTCCTAAAAGGAAGAAAAAAATATATTATCTATGAAAATTGCAGCAATTTAAATTGGTCTTTCTGAACTGTTCAAAAATTGTAAGTTAACTTAATTATTTCCAGTGTTCAGTGTCTATGATTAGCACCTCAAGGAATACTAATTTTGATTACTCTTTTCCAAAAATAATCACTTGATGTTTAACCATAGTAAATTGGAACACCTCTTTACGGGAGGAAAATAAAAACATTCACATAAGCTTCCTAAACTCTTCCGCTCAGTGCTATAATATGGACTGGAGATTTGTGATATATGCACAAATAAAACACACAGAAATCCACATAGGCATGTCCCTCTTTTCTTTACATGTGTGTATACACAGGAGCTATTGTCATGTTTCACAACTTTGCACTTTCCCTATGAAAGTTCAGATTGAATGGTAATGAACTGATCTAAGGCTAATGTGAAGGGATCATCTTTCCTTTTTTGACAGGGAGAAGGAAAATCTATGTTCATAATAAGCTAAACCATATATTTTACTGGATATGACAAATGTAGAATGATTTTATCAAAATGAATCTGCCATTCTTTTCTGATGAAGTTCACTATCATATGGCATCAAATTAATCTTTTATAGATTTGTGTTTGCGGTATTGGCTTATAATGATTTGTGGTTGCTTTCTTACAACGAAGTAAACTCCTATGAAACACAGAGATGACCATGAGTGTTACCATGAGAGTCTAAAAATGTTCTATTGCTTTGGACTGATAGTCTCACCCTAGGGTGATTCTTCTGGGTCAATTAAACTGTGTTGGCAGTGAGAGAATGACTGCTAATATGTCTGCTGACAGTTAGCATTGATTGAACTGGTGGCACCTAAAGGAGGTCCATCAATGTGAGTCCAGAAGCTCAAGTGCCCAGTGGGAATCCTCTGCAAGGAAGCAGAGAATCCTCTTAAGAACGCATTTTCATTTCTGCATCCCCCTTTGAAGTCTTATGGAATACTTGGAGCAATGGAAGAGATTAAATATCTGTTCCCTCAGAATGACTTGAATAACACATCACCTTCATATTTACATTTACATTGCATCAAGTATTCTTGTTTGGCAGTTTGTGTATTAGACTCTATTTTTGGCCTCTCCATAGGGCAGCTATGCCCCTACCTCTTGTGAGAATCCTCACTGAGATAGTGTCCTTGAGAAGGTGACAGAACCTGAACTCCACCAACTCCACAGAGCCATACAAAGATACCAATATCAAGATCAGATAAGAGAGTTTAGAAAGTATGTTTTATTTTACCAAATACTTTATTTTAATAAAGAGGTTTCTCCACTCTGCTGCTAAATCAGCTCCCTTCTGCCTAGATAGAGACAAATTCTTCTTTCCTACTTCCAAGATCAGCTGAGTTCAAAATAGTCCTAGTTTTGGCCAGGACAGGGTTAACTTTCTGCAGTAGCTGGAAGAGGGCATGGCCAGGACCCTGATGGCATTCCAGTGCCATCTCCCATCATTGTCAGGACAGCAGAGGAAACGTGGCAGGGGGTTTTCTGTGCAAATAGACTCTTTATACATA
Organism: Rhadina sibilatrix; assembly: GCA_013400275.1. Lineage (NCBI taxonomy): Eukaryota > Metazoa > Chordata > Aves > Passeriformes > Phylloscopidae > Rhadina > Rhadina sibilatrix. Next base: position 65,151 of record VWYO01018834.1, read on the forward strand.
GATATATAATCTTGTACCTTTTGTTATTAATATTTTTGCTGTAACATGGATTTCTTATCTCACTGATGCTTCTAGTAAATTGTTCTTATCTCAACCCATGATCTTTGCCTTTTGTGTCTCCCATTGGAGGGGGAGTGGTGTGTGGTCCTTCTAATGGGAGTCCTAAATTGAAGGATACCATACCAGAACCAGGACAACACAACCATCTTATCAAGGAAGTATCTTAAGGTACCCATTTGTAAGAGGTAGCTTCTACCCCTATAAAAGTTCAAGGCCTCCTATTCCTGCTGAAGTGGATGTATTCTTAGTCTGTGGAGAGGTTATTGGACTTGCTGTCAGGATGCTGTTCTTCTACATCCTCAGTGCCTTATTTACAGTATATCTGAAATCTATGCCCTGACTGATATTTAGAAAGATCAAGAGTGGCTTTCTTTCTCCCCTAAGCACTAGAGTGGTAATTTTGGTGTTCAGCCACTGTCCAAACTGGTCTCACTTCTGGTTTTTCAGCTAAACATTGCAGTTCAAAATCAAAAAGACTGATGGGTTACAGTTATCCTGTTTTTTCAAAAGTTTCTTTTAACTTCATGAAATATTTGAAAAGTTATGTTGCAGCAGTTATTAGTACATAAAAAAAAAATCTTTGCACAAGTATTTTGTTTTTCTAGATAAAATCAAGTGTTAAAATATTAAAAAATATCAGGTTTGTCTCAGAAAGTTGGTATAGAGTTTTGTCTTTTTAACAGTGATTCAGAAGACTTCTTTTAGCCCTTTTCAAAAGTAATTTTTAATGCATTTAGTAATTCTTTCCACAATACTTACAATCAGTTTTAAAACTGATAATTCCAAGAGTTTTGGAAACCTAATGCAAATGGTTTGAAGGACAGAATGGCAGCATTAATCATATAAATCATGCAAGGACGAAATGGAATGTATTGCTGCAAAATGAACAAACAAACAATATCCTCATCTGATGTAATTTACAGTGTTATGATCATTGTCATATCATATATCTCCCATCCACTGCCTCCTTCCCATTCCTTACAATTTATCATTTCATTCTCTAGGCTGGCATCCCACCTCGTCAATACTGACTTCCTTCTGGCTGCATGAGTGAATTTCTAGCACATGGCATCTTTGCCTACAGTTCAAGTTATCTCCCTTCAAGTGTGTTGCTCAAACCACAAAGCCCAACAGCCACCTTTAAACTCAGACTGTGCAGATGGAGAAGACAGCAGAAAAAGACAACTCCTTTTAAATTGAAGGTCAAACCCTCATCTTGCCATTTAAAAATATTTATATTTGTTTCTGTGCAAGAGAAAGTATGAGTTTGAGCCTGACAGATATCTGTGATTTTATACTATTTGATTATCAATGTGCTCACGTGCAGGGTTTTGACTTATGCTAGCTGGCATTTTCCTAGGTCATGGCCAGAGGTGACACAAGGACAACTACTCCCAGGAGTCAATATGGATAACATTCCGCTTCTTTGAAGGGTGAAGGAAAGGAGCATTTCCCATGCCACTTTTTCTTAGGGTTTTCTCCCTTCCCTTTCTCTGCTGGCATGGGTGTAGTTTGCACCCAGATAATTCTTTCTGCACATCCTTCTACCCTACGATGTTCAACAAAGATGACAGAAGAAGAAGTAATTTTCTGCTAAGTTGAACAGGAGAGGAAACAATTTGCTACTCATGCCATCAGCCTTTTCTGGAGCAAAAATGTAGTGGGATTATGCTTGAGGCCTCCTCCTCAGTAAAATAGATCATGCTGGGTGTGCACAAATCTCATGTTAAAGAATCTATCGTCTTGCTTTATGTGGGTTTCCATTTTTTTCCCTTATTTTTGTTTCATTTTGTATCATTTTATGTAAGATTAAATAATTGTGTCAAATTAACCCCTTTGTGCAACATGAAAGTTGCAAATCAAACATTTAGGTACAAGATGGGAAGTTTCATAATTATTTTTCATATGTTATATCCATGTTACAATTTATGTTGTAAAGCCACTATATTTACATTGTATTTTAATTAAATGTTATTTTTAAAGGTATTTAAAAAGATATCCATGCATACTTCCTCTTGAGATTACTAACTTTTATTATCTTAAGCATGTCATAGAGGCAATTTATAAAAAAATCCAGTGTTTGTCTTTTTTTATTCCCTTTGCGATCCCAGTTTTGATAATCATTATTAAAGAACTGTTCAGCTTAATGGCTTTGCAGTAAAAAATAACAGTGCCATTGAGACAAGAAGAGATTTATTGGAACCACAATACAAATTAAAAACTATTGCCAAGTTTGGCGTTTTTCTAAAAGCTTTGTCTATAGTAGTAAATAAAATGGGCCAGAGACTGTTCTCTGTCCCTGAGGACAAATGATATGGCACAACCCACATTTGTACAGCTAAACTCTCTTAATTCTCAAAACAAGGGAACTACATCCATACTGCCTCTTGGGAGCAATCCTTAGAGTGCACCACTGCCCAGATCATGGTCCAGGACTGTCTGTGATGGTGTTAATTGGTTTACATCCAAAAGTCTGCCAGGAACTAACAGGGTGGATGCTTCTGTCCATGCACAGACTCTGTTCTTTGTTAGTGTAGTCATGGCCATATTTCCACAGAACACTGATCTCACAGCCCAGCCAGTGATTGAGGGCTGTGGTAACCATTTGTGGCACTTGTTCAAATTGCAGCTCAATGCTGGGACTTTTAAATCAGAAAAAAAAAAAAAAGTTTCATTTGAATACTGATATTCAAAATAAAACAATTCCTTGGATTGCAGAATGTCTTTGGACAAAGGAGTAAATTCATTTTATGTAGCTCAAAGATGAACTGTCCTCAAAAGATGGCTAAAAGCAATGGATAAAGAGAAATTAAAAAATGCTGGGGTCTAGCTTCACTAAAAGAACACCCAACTAAAGAAAAACTATTATTTTTATTCCAAACATTATTTAGGTACTCTGTGAAATCTAAGTCAGGCTTTTAAATGCAGCTTGGCTTTCATTGCACTTTAATCTTTAAACAGGAGACAAATGAATTTACTTGGAGCTCCTGCTGAGGTAAATGGCTCTTAGTGCACTTGTTGAGATCTAGCTGAGGTGTTTCAGCAGTATGGTGAGTTGTGCAGCACACATGAACCCTGTGCAAGACATAAATACTTCCCTGCTCACCCTTTACCTCAGGCAAGAAGCAATTTTGATGTTAGTAGTATCAGCACTCACTCTGTCTGGCAGGCTGAGCCATGGCACACTGAAGCATCAAGGAAGGAAGGTCAGGCAATGCCCTTTGTCTCTCAACACTCAGGTGAGCAGGGTACCAGGTGTCACACTCAAGAAAACAAGACAATTCATAGGGAAGATCATTGCCTGCAACTCAGGAAAGTTCTTGAGAACATGATTGATATTCAGCATGTTTGCATCTGGCTGCAAATTTCAGTGGTTTCTTGGGTTCTGAAAGTATGAAGAGTAGGAAAGGTCTCCTGAGAAGGAAATATAAATGCACCAGAAAGAGGACAATTATGCCAGCTTTTTTTTTTTTTTAACATTGAGCTATAAATGTGAACAAGAGCAAAATGGAAAACAGTTCAAAACACTGAAGGAGGCAGGCAGCCAAAACATTTGTCTGAAAAAGCAGCTTCCTTAGTACTCTTGGGCTAAAATGGCTTGTGTTTGTAGCTTGCTCTGAATGATGGCTGACTTGAACAATATTTTGCTTCTGCAGCCAAAAGCAGCCAAGGCCTAATGGATATAGTACATTTTTTGCTATCTTCTGTTAAAAAATAACATAGCAATTTAACACTGCAAATTCACATTTTGTCAAAAGAAAGGCAAAATAGTCTGTCTCTACAGTATTTCTGATGGATATGGATTTTATTGCTATGCTGGAGTTTTTCCCCAAGAAAAATTAAACTTTTGATCTGTACCTTTTTTATTTAATTTGGCTATGGATCTATTCAGATGTTTTTCAGAGAGCTAATCCAGAAAAAAGTCTTCAGTCTTTCCAGATCTGGACAGAAAGTCAGGGTTTATGAAAAAAGTGACAGCCACAAAGCCTGCAGCTAGCAAAAACTGTTGACTGATGCTGGGATACAGCCCTGTTTGGTGCCTCTCACAGCTATTGCTGGACAGTTGATGAGTACTCACTCTGCTCGTTGCCTCAAGGATGAAGCCATTTTAGCCACAGCAATTAGCAAATTAGCTGGATATGGACTTTCATCTGAGGAGCACATCAAAAAGGTCACGTTGAAATTAAAGAAATTCCAACTGTTACATACAATTACATACAAAAAAGTGTCAGGAGGCAGCACAGTGTCTGTCCCTTAAAATTGTTTAAACTTAATGGGGCAACACACTTCATTTAACTTTGAAGCTGGCCTGTTCTCAGCAGGAGCTTGGACTTACATAGATTCATTCAAACTTAAATTATGCTCAGGTTCTAATTCTATTATTCTATAGAAACCTAGCAAAGCAAGGTAAAATTTAACTAGATGTCATTTATATCTTTCTAATCTGCTTTATTTATGGTAAATATCTTCATTTAGAAACTTAAATATCCTAGTATTAATATTTCAATATCTACATAATTTATAGAAATCATCCAGATATAGACATGGCTAGATGAAACAATCTTCAATTAACATTTTACTGGCTCCAGAATCTATTTAATATTTTGTGTGGGAAGACCCACACAACCATGCTTTCTAAATTACATATATTCCAAGGTAAATTACACTTAAAATGTTGAAAAAATATGCTGGACCTCAGGGAGTTCCAGTACTTTTTATACCATAAGTTACGAATTTCTTTTTCAGCTCGAAGCTCTGAGCTTCAGGTTTCAGCAAACTCGAAATTCAGAGGAAGATTAAGGAAAATTACAACATTTTCTCTGCTTCTTAGTCAAAACCATTAATGCCACAGAGATTTTCATTGCTACCATGGTACAGCAGCTGCTGCACTGAAAAAGAATTTAAGAAATCAGTGAAAAAGTAAAGAAAAAGAATATGAAAGAAAAAGATTCAGCTTTAACAAATTTGCAGTATAAATATTAAGATGAAAGAGAACAACACATACACAGGCAGAAAGCAGGCTAAATTGGTACCACAGCAAGGCATTTCTGAGCAGCTTTGTTAGCAATTGCACTTCATTTAAATGGGCTTCTCATCCTCTTAAAGAAGCATGGGGAAGTTCAAGTTTAAAGGTGGCCCTAAAAGATGTTGAAGACTTCTCACAGTGAACAATTAAACAAAAACATGGTGACTAGGGCAGGCATTTATTCATCAGGCAAATGAGGGGACTTAAAAATTCCAGGGCTGTCATTAGCATGGCAAGAGAGCTGGCTTCACACCACGGCATGACCCAGGCTTTGTGAACAGAAAATATTTTGGCTGAGTTTTGTGAAGGACTCATGAGCAGTCTTGACACTCTCTGTAAGCAAAAAATTGTCTTTCCTGGTGCCATGCAAACATTTATGCCACCTCTGAAATACAAATAAGTGAAAAATTATATTCAGAGGAGAGAATGTATGCAATTGGATTAAAGTATTTTAAGTTAGTAGCTAAGTACATATATATATATATAAATATATATAATCTTTTATCATTGCACAGTCATTTTTTGTTGCTAGCTGACATGCAGTTCTACGCTTCTATTAAAACAACTTTGCATGTAGCATTTATAATTTGATCATTTATGCCTGCTAAAAATCTGGCCCTTATTATTTTAATGTTAAAAATTTCAGAAGAATTTTCTCTGCTTGTTTTTACATCTAACTGATGACAAATATATTTCTTTTTTCTTCTCTCCTTTCTACAGAGCAAGGTCAGCTTTCTGTAAGGCTCATGGCAAGACAGCATTGAAAGGCAGTATTATCCATCATTTAGCTGTATTTCCTCAAAAGCTGCATGGGTATGGTTGTCGTTGGCTTATACTTTGAAAATTTCACCTGGTTAGGTTGGCCTGTCTGATTCCACCCTCCTAAGTTTCACCTTCATTTGAAGAAATGAGAAATATTTACACTGCTAGAGAATATTGATATTTTATGTTTAAACATACTTTTTATGCTCAGTAGATGTTATCATTTGCAATTAAGTACAATCACAAAAAATTGTCTTTCATGCTCAAAAGCTTTGAGGGCTGATATAAACTGAGTGACACTCTGAACTGGCACCTTTTTCAGTGAGTTCTCTGGTTTTAGCAGTACCAAGCTGTTTCAGAAAGATTTGATGGTCTTCCTCAATTGCTTTAGTGTAAACACAAAACAATTTTTTTAAATACTAGTGAAATAATGAAATTTTGATTTTTCAACTTGAAATTTCTTTATTGCTATTAATAATTGACTTAATTTAATTTTCTTTTAATTTCATTTTGATTTTATTTTTAAAACTTAAATGCTAGTTTCTCCCATTCAAGGTAAACATTGTAGTTCAGATAAAGCAAAAGATTATTTTTAAGAATCTGGTTCCTAGAAAGTATTTCCAGCTACCTTATTTTAAAGTAATTGTTACAAGTATTAAATTTACTTTTATTTTACTTAACTAAAAAAAAAAGGGTTGCAGTATAGCTTTAATCTTAACAAGGTCTTTAGTTATAAGGGCAGCTGCTCACTAGATAAATGGCTTTCATTTATTCAATCATTTCATCTTGGATACCTAATGTGATTGACAGATGTGTCTATTCAGGTTTTTCATTTGTTCCGACATCCTAGTGCTGGCAGAACTTCATTGAATTACTTGACAAAATCAAACTGTTGCCAGAAATCAACAGGTGCAAACTTATGAATGTCTTTCGCACCAAACACTGCGGAAATAATCTCAAAAGAATAATTATGGGAGAAGTGATGATGGATTTTTCTAATAGAGAGCCAGCAGACACATAGAGTCTGCAATGAATTACTGAGATCCAACTGTCTGCTCAAAGCCAGTGATGGAGCATGATAATTCTGCAATGACTCTGACACTCAGACTTGAATGGCTCATTTAATTTATTCAGACTGAGCTGATTAGGTGCCTTGATTCTCAGGCTCTGAGCACCTTCCTGGTGTGGTACTTCAGGGCAGTTTGGTCAGATAGCCTGTTAGTCAGTCCTTCCTCCCTGACCATTGGCAACAGTCCTGATGATGTCCAAAATCTATGGATTGGTAATCCACGGAGTGAAAGAATGTAAATCTGGGTATTTAATTGTAAAAATTTAACCACATAATTAAAGTTCTACTGTCACAAAAATTTCTTCCTACAAAGTAAGTTCAACATATCAGTCATGCATTTTTCTTTATCCAGGATATTCAGGGGCCCCTGTACTCCCTATAGGATTATATTTCACAAGCCATCTGCTGAGAATCAAGGAAAAACTTTATGCTTCCATCATTCCACACTTCCTCTTCAGGATAACACGGGCACAGTAACAGCTGAAAAACCCTGGAAAAAACCTCCTTGTTTTCCATTGCTCTTCAACTCTTTTATGACCCAGACCTCTTCTGATACTTGAAAATGCATTAATGGGCCATATTGTTATGAAACAAAATCAAGTGACTAGTCAGGCAGCTAAAGTGGTACCCTTTTGGACTTGTTATATAACAGGTTTTACTCCTAGAGATTGTGTGCTCCCAATATAAAAGTTGTAAGAAGTAATTTGACAGAACACTTACACTAAGCTAATGAAAAATACAGAACTATCAGTGAAAGAACTATTACTGAATGGTGTAACTAATGACAGAATCTTTTTGATTTTGTTATTGCTAAAATCTTTTTTTCCATACTTAATCTAGAAATCATAGGATCTCTGAGGTTGGAAAATATCTCTGAAACTGAGTACAACTGTTAATCAAACACTTCCAAGCCCACCACTTAATCATGTCCCTAAATGATCCATATTTCCCCCTCAGTGCTCTCCTACACTGTATTTCAGCTTCCCTTGATTTTCATGGGAAATCTGTCATCTGCTCACCAGACAGACCTGACAGCAGGAAATTTCTGTTCTCACCATAGTGGGAGCACTTAGACAAAGTCTATGAGCTTGAAAAACATAGCCATTGCAGATGGTGTTATCAGTGATAGGCAGTGCCAGAGATGACAAAAACATTAAAACCAGTGGAGAGGATGAAAGTATGGGAGTCTGTCTTTATGTAATGGCATTAGTTTCTTAGGAAGCAGATGAAGCAGGAAAAAAGAAACAAGAGACATTAATCAGAGTACCAGAGCAGTCACCACACCTTGTTGAGGATAAGATTAAGCCCTTAATCTGTGCCTGTTGAGGACACACATACACAACGCGATGTACATGGTTGTCTGCAGGAAAACATCCTAACAAGATCTGTGGGTTTTCATTGATTTCTGGAAGGAATGAAGAAATTAGTTGTTCTGAGCAGCAGAGAACTACCTTTACTGAATGGCTATGGCTCAGCAAAACCTGGAAACAACTTGTAAGTGCAGCCATGGAGAAGTCCATATACTGTTGTAAAGATACCAGTCAGGTGTCTGTATAATTGCTTGCTAAAATTAAGTCTAGTGAGCTGTATTTCTTACAAAATCTAGCCAAAGGTAAATGAACAAAGTAAAGATGTCCTTGAAAATTACTGGTATCAATGTTAAGGTTTTATGAAGCATATATACATCTTATGTAAACAGTATAAAAAGGACTGTCTCTAGGATAAATAGTTTATATCATGCATATTAAGTGTTTTCTCCTTATTCAGCTTGCTATCAAAGATATTATTCAATTTTAAACCATAATGTTTAAGTAATTACTTATTATAATTACTTTAGGCAATGAAATATATTTATACCTTTTTAACAGCCATTTCTCAATTTGCATATTTTCATTAATTAAAAAAAATTAATAATTTAGAAGCACAGTAACAGATGAGTTACAGTAAAAGACATTTTACTGTCTGTGAAGAACAGTTTACCCGTTTTTCCCATATATAGTACTGGGCACCAGCCCAAGAGGTTTGGTGTCTGCACTATGGAAACCAAAGGGCTGCAACATCCTTCAGTTGGCTTCTTTGCTGTGGATCTGTTAATAAAACAACTTCTGCTCTTTCCAGATTACCCCAGCTATGACTGATTGAGGCCTGGTGCAAGTTAGAAATGCCTCAAGGCCGCTCTAAATTATGAATGTCATATGGTCTCCGAAGAAACCCATTACATAGGATAATGTCTCATTTGCAGGGAGCCAGAGTTCTGTGAGGCTGTGGATGGTCTCTTCCATCTTCTTCTTCACTTAACACAATGGTAGCAGATTCAGATCTAGGCCAGGCAGAAAAATCCAAATTCTTAATTTCATACTCTTTGAGGTGGGTTTTGTTGTGCTTACCACATTGAAAGTATGTAGCAACTTGCAGTATTGAGGTGCTGGAGCATATTCAAAGAAGAGTGATGAAGGTGTTGAAGGGCCTGTGGCATAAATGTGGTGAAGTTTGGCTGAGGGAACTGGGGGTGTTCAGCCTGGAGAAGAAGAGGCTCAGGCTTATCACTCTCTACAACTACCTGAAAAGAGGCTGTAGGCAGGTGGGGGTCAGTCTCCTCCCATATAACAAACCATAAGACAAGAAGAAATGGCCTCAAGTTGTGCAAGGTGATGTTTAGATTAGATATTAGGAAAAAAACTGTTCACTGAAATGGTTTTCAAGCACTGAAACAGGCTGCTCAGGGAAGTGATTGACCCAGCATCCCTGGGGGATATTTAAAAGCTGTGTAGACATGGCACTTTGGGACAGGATTCAGTGGTGGACTTGGCAGTGCTGGGTTAATGGTTGTGATTCCTTAGGATTTTAGCTTTTATATTTTTCAAATACTGTACTGCTTTAGTGTATAACTCTAAAATTCCACGTAGAGTGTTAGCTCCTGTCTTCACATTTTGGTCAGACAAAACTATTCCTCTCTAGGCCTGAAGCTCAAGGATATCTTACTGTCTCAGGCCCTGAAAATATAAACAAAAGCAAGCTGGGGAGGAGCAAACTGGGGGTACATGACTTCATTACCTGAAGCTCTAATTGGAGGATTAACCCTGGATATGTAATTAGACCAAACTTATAATTGTGTGAAAAACTTGTGACCATCGTCCATCTTGGGTGTAGCCCCTCAGAGGCGTCTGACTGCCCAAGGTGTACCTATTGTAGGCCTTCCATAAATATCCCCTTTTATTCTCTTAATCTTATCTAACCTCTGTTTCAGGTAGACATTCCAAGGCATCAGTTGGATTTGATTATCCTAGAGGATTTCAGGGGCAAAAAGTCAAAACAGAGAAAACAAGACTGTTTGGGCCTGATGTACATAATAAAATAATTTTGTGACAGGTTTGGCCACTTGTGGAAGGTTTAGGGATTCACAAATACAGTGTATCTGGATGATAGTATGCCCTGGCATGAAGCATGTACATCTGTTGAGCACTGTACTGGAATTAATTCAGGGATTTCTATCCCACACTCCTTTGCATACTATAAACCACTGCTCAGAGTCTAAAGCAGCAGTTAAGCACTGTTTAGATGAAAAAAAAATTACAGGATTCATGCCCATAAATACACACATTCTGTTGCATAGTTTATGTTATCCTCAAATCTGTTATCTCTAAATTTTAGTTGTAAATCATATTCCATTTCAAGAAAATGGATAGTCCACATGCTTGACATGATACTTCCATAGGAGAGAATGAGAGTACTGTGAACACACAGCAGGATCTGTTATAACCGATGCCAGACAGAAATTAATGCACATTTATGCCATCTGAAAAGCCAGCCTATAAAATTTTATAAAATAAAAGTTGAAGAAAATTGGAAACACAAGGGCACAGGTTCTGATTAAACTATTCTATTGATAGTTTTGCACAATGTCATTGTTCTTGATTTCTCATTTGCATAGTTTTAAATAACCAGGTAGATCATTGACCCAAAATTACTGCAGATTTACCCATGTATTTTTGGAACTGGGAGTAAAATAAAATTGAAGTTCATCTAGATTTACAAGGATCAAACCGAAATACTCTGATTCAGCAAAGACTACTCTTTTTTCCAAACAAGCCCAAGACAGAGTATTTTATATGCTGAGATTGTCACACAGTCAGTGCAGCTGCTTGCTCAGGCAAGAAAAGTGTTGCTGTTAAAACATCAACAGTCAGATGCTGTGTATCGGAAAAGACATGCTGAAGTTGATAGGGCTTTATCACCTCCTGGGCTGGTATTACATAAACTTACAAAGTTCCTTGATTGCTGCAGTTACATGCAAGCTGCCAAAAGTGTTTTGACTGGGTCATTTAACTCCGAGATGTTTCTTGGCAAGGACTCAGTATTGTAGACAAACATTCTGAAGCTCTCTTTGTGTGACTGGTCAGTTGGTCAGTGTAAAGTATTGCAGGGAAAAGGTGGGAAGTGTAAAAGTTATTGCTCTTCCACACTCTAGACACTGAACTGCTTCTGGAAGCCTGAAAAGCAAATACGTAGGACAAGAAGGGCACACGTTTTCATTTCAACTGTAGTTCAGAGCTAGCTTTTGCAATATATATTTTTAAAGATAGTCATAACAGGTATCCAGACTGTAAAGGACTCATTTTACATAGGACTCATTAAGAGAGCTCCCTGATTGCAAAAGTAACTTCAGCATGCAAATCTTCAACAGTTTATAATTTGTGTGGCTTCAAGGAGCAATCCAATTTGTTTATGCAAAAAGTTACCTCCAGATTGTTGAAATGGCTTCAGCCATTTACTTTTACTTTTTTTTTTAAGACTCTGACAAACACCTAGTTCTGATATTTGAAAGTAATTTCTTTTTAGACAATGGAAATAACCAACAAAGTAAGAATACACTAAGAAACTAGTCCAACAAAATACCATGTTTTAATCTGGATAAAATCAGTGTCTTTTCAGAGGATGCAGAAAGTTACTTTATTTGATTTTTTAAAAAATATATTTTCCCTTCTGGTTTGAAATGAAATGAAAACTTTTAATATAGTAAAAGTGCATGCAATCACTATCTTTCCAACAAATTTCCTGAATCATTTACATTATTTCTGCTCCACGGGACAATTAATGCTCAGGTTAAGCTAGTATGCAACTGGTGCAAAGCCATAAACATAAGTCTCCAGCAGTATTTTCCTATTTTGTGACTTATTTGGTTTAGGATGATAAGCATATGTTTTTCTCTGAGAGCAAGAGGGATGTGAGGATTAGGAAACATGAAGATTCTTCAAGGAATTACTGAGATATTTTTGACCTGCTCCGAACCTTCTTGACTCCTAATCTTAGAGGAGGAAAGGTAATCCATCAACTTTCCTGTTACCAGCAAATCCTTTATATCTTTTTATCTTTTTTGTGTTAGCTAAGGCTAGTCTAGCCATCTATATATGCTGAAAATTATTCTTTGCTTTGGGTTTGGGAGTTTTTTTAAGGAAAAACAAATTCAACATTAGTTTGAAAATCAATGTAGCAAGGGTGTAATGAGAAGTCAAATACAGAGGTCACACAGGAACTACTTGATATCCAATAATTTTTTATTTAAGCACTGAATTTTCTCTGTAATTTAAAAACTAGTAAATTTATCAGTCACCAACTTGTATTCTATTTAGGTTCCATGAATGTTCTTTAGGATTTGCAAACATTTGTCTTCAGAAGTATGTTAATTTCTACATGCTGCTTCTAAAATATTCAGGCTTTTACTAGGAATGGATGATGGTGTCACGTTATGCCAGTTTGTGCCTCACCACATCTCTGCCTGCTTGGATGTGACCTAAAGTACCATCCTGTACTGTGCATGTATCACAGCTCTGTTAGCTCATTGTGAATATTGAAAATTGGATTGACAAGTACTTGTCCAGTCAACAACCATTGCCAGGTGATGAAGGCGTGGCCTGAGGATCCCCCATTTCAGACAAGTTTTGATGTAGTTTGATGGAGCCCCCTGGGAAGGGTGGACATGGCTTGTGTAAGGCAGACATGGCCTTTGAGTGTCATCATTTTCTCCAATGGAGAGCAGGGGAAGACTGAGGCAGATACCTTTCTGAGATTGCTCCCAGGACCAGACTTGTGCCCCTCCACCATCCTCTCAGCTTCTCAGTGCTTCCATTCAGTGCTAGGTGCATCAGGAATGTGATAAAATTTACTGTGTCAAAATCCTCTAAAATGCACTCTGGGGTACTTCTGAAAAACAAATTGTTCCACAAGCAGCAGAACTTTTGGCATTTTGTGCCTGACTCTCTTCCATGAGGCTGCTCTTGTCTCAGACCTCACCTCTTCTTCTTCAGTGATCACTCTGTCTTTCTCTCTTTCCTCTGTGGTATGGTATCTACTTTTAGGAGCTAAGTAGGAGTTTAGTACCCTTGAACTTTTTCCTTTCCAACCAGTGTCCTGAAATTGGTGAAAAGGTCTGAAGCAAGGGACCAGCTAAGAGGTTAAACTGAAGAGATATAATCACATGTGCTTTTTTTCCTAAAAACAGGTTAAAATCAGTTTTTAAATTTTGCTCAAAACAAACTTTTCAGGTCTTTTTAAGTTAAGGTTCTGAGGATATTCTTAAGGTATAAGATATAACAGGTCTAAATAGAACAGAAATTAAGTCAATATCAGAGTTAATTCTGTTGGTTTAAAATTGCAAGTACCTTTGATTCAGTCTTTATCATCAGCAACAAAAGAATATATTTTTATTACAGAACATTTAAAGGAATTATTTCTTCCACTGTTGAATATATCATGAAGAGTTTACTGTAAAGCAAGGGATAAACACCATTTCCAAAAAAGATGATGAAATACAGTGTAACATTGAAAAGCCCTTCCAAGCACAGACAGCTGCCACTCCCAAGTAATTAAGAAGATTAATATATGGTATTGAAATTGTCACTGGTGCTTTATTTCATTGGTAGTGTATGAGGTTCATTATGAGAGAAAAAAATTAAGTTAAAATACAGAAATTTCATAGGAGACTTAGTTCTTATGAAAACTGCTTCCAAAACCATATTCCAAAGCAGTAGAGAAGAGGCTAGTGAATAATAACAAAAGAGAAAATTCCATTTGACACCACTGGTTGGTCTAAGTTTAAATTCTGGACAGTCAGAGAAGAAAGCAGAAAGGGGGATTCAGATGTGGATTTCATACACCACAGTATGCCAGAGTGTTTTCATCCAGATTATAGTTTCTTTAAATAAATAGAATACTTTTGTCAAATTTAAGGGTTTGATGGCAATACAGTTTTCACATTTAACATTTTGGCTCTGAGTCCAGTCAGTTCTACATTGTGTGAAGTTACAATTCATTCCATTAAAGATTTTGGGATTTGTGTGTCATGAGTGCATTATTTCCTGTGTTCATCAGGTGGGGAGAGGTGCTGGAAGGGCAAAGACTCCTTAGCTCTACCAAGAGGGGTGTGCATGTTTGGTTATGCACAGTCACCACAGAAGATTATTGCAAATAGAAACACAGAATCATTTAGGTTGGAAAAGATCTTTATGATCATTGAGTCCAACCATAAAGCAATGCAAAAGCATAATTTTATGTGCCTGTGAGTACTCTTAGCCACTAAATTGAGATATGCTGTGGGAATACTTTATTTTTGCTCCTGCTTTTGTTGCTTTCCAAATTTATCCTGTCCAAAAGGTAGAGACAAAACCTTTCTAAAAGTATGCAACACAGAGAGGTGAGTTGGGCTGGAATGGGCAAATGGGGCCCCTCCATCACAGCTGGGAAAGGCTGCAAAAGAGTAGGATGTCTGTGCACCAGTGGGAGGACACTTAGTGTTGATGCAAATCCTGTGACTCCCCACTCAATGCAGTTTGAAGAGAGGCTGTGGCTGCTCTCTGAGAACTGAGACACCCCCACCCCCTGAATAGCAAATTCAATTTGCTGTTACTGTGTGTGTGTGCCTGTGGGAAAGTTGGATTCCCACCTCACTCCATCTGCTTACAGGCACAAGCACAGCTACAGGGAATTCAGTTTTTCATTTAAATGAATACTGGAGGGAGCTCAAGGTATTCACTTCGCTCTGGTAAAAGCCTGGAAGCTATTAAAAAAATGGAGAAAAGCAAGAGACAGAGTCTGTTCTATTTGGATTGCTCTTCAAGGAAACAGGAGCTACAAGTAGATTAAAACTGTGATGGTAGGGTAGGAGCAGATGTTCACTCTTGAGGGCAGTGATGGAACAATAATTATAACATATGTTGATGTCCTGTAGACAACAGAAGACTGTACCAGTAACTGTAACTTGATGGATCCAGACAAACATGTCAGTACTGCTCATCTGTGTGTTCTAATGCACTGGGAACAAAAGAGAAAAACAGAGACAACTCCTCTCACATACATGCAAAATCTCTTAAGAACAATGGCATATTTCAAGAAAGGCAAGACTACTGTAATTATTTATTTTTTTATTGTAACAAAGAGGAGAAATTTGACAATTATTGTTGGATGGAGGGCAGAAGGGGAGGCTTTTGTGAAGGTATTACCTTTCAGTTATCTGAGGAGGAGGGAACTGGGTGAATCAGAGAAGAGGTTAAGTTACATTCCAAATATGTTAGGACAAGCGTTGCCTGTAAGTAAAAAGCCTAGAACTAAAGAACTGGAGAAAAAAATTTCTAAAGCAAGAAGACAGAATCTGGAGGAAGAAATCTACACTGGTCAGCATGTAAAACCATCTTTAAAATACAAGCCTGGCTTAACATACATAGCAGCAGTTTCTGGGTTTCTGCTGATAATTCCCACTTCTGGTTGTGATCCTCACTTGGCTGAATTTGACCCTTATTTTCAGAACTACTGATAGAGTAATGCTTGATGTGCCTGATGCAAATCATCAAGTATGTGCAAGTGTTTCAGTTTTCACTTTGTCATGCTTGTTCTAAGATTTCAGCAGATGCTATTTATTTATTTAATCAAGAGCAGATTTTATCTGACTTTGGTGGGAAACTTCGAAGTATGCATATACTCACTCTCTATAAAGGAACACTGCTTTCACTGGGGGACTTGAGAAAACTGTTCCTGCTGAAGGCAGTCATCTTGTTTAGCAAAAAGGTAATTTAAGAAGTTTTATGGAAAAGGCAGTAAGCAAGAAGCATTTCCCCTAGCAAATTTATTTATCATTTCACCATTTATCTCAATGGAACTGGGATTCTCTCTGTTTTCTTAAAAACCATCTTACTTTACAAAAGAGGAGGTACTCCAAAAATTTCAAAAGTCTAGAAAGTATAAAATATTACCTTGATTTTCTTAATCCACCTTGCTAGAAAATTTTCATTTGCTGTTTTTTTGGGGGGTTTTTGTGTATCTTTTTTGTATTTTAATGGCTCCCATTTTATGTGGGCCACTATGACACAGCTCAGGATTTATCTTGGCTGTGAAAGAGAATAAGGAAAGTGAGGCATCCAACTTTTTGTTGCAGGAAAATAATACTTTCCCTGCACTCTTCATGCTAGTTGGCCCACAAGTCTGTCATTAAACAGTTCAGCAGTCAACAACAAGAGAGATCAGGAAGAATTAAGTTGTAATCAAAACATTTTCAGAAATACAACAGGACAACAGACTATTTTTAAAAAATCTATTTGCTTTGGTTTATAAATGTATTATTCCATGTGCTGGTGGAACTTATAAAGGGACAGCAAATAATTTATTTTTCTTTGATTTAAAAGTATCAAGCTCCAGTTTATTCAAACACAATGAATAAAAAAGAAGGAAATAAATTAAAAACATTGGGAAAAACAAAAAAGAACTATATATTTTCACTGCAGTGTTAGAAATTTTATGAAAGTGTTTAAATCTACTCCGGCCTCTGATTCTTCATTTGCTCACAGTGTTCACGTTATAAAAGATCACTGGGGTAGCTGGATTATTTCAAGGTTGGTAAACACTCAGGGTTAGTTTCACTATAGTGAAGACTTGATGGTTTGAACTCCTAAGTTCTATCTTTGGGCGATATTACAAAAGTTCATTTCCTTTTACTGACTTCCCCACTGCCTTCTCCCTCTTGCTGTTGTCTGTAACTCTACACAGCACCTTATCAGGACACCCCCTGCATCCCTCTCCAAAAATGACACTCTCCTCAGTGAAGGCCAGAAAAAAAACCTGCCAGCCAATTGAGCAATGGCAGGATTATCCATGCAATCTTCACCTACACCTGGCACAGAGATAAACACTAATAAAATGAAGGCTGGAACCTGTGGTTCCTGTTGCTTTTGTGGAATTAAGTGTTCTGTGGCTTTGTGGACAGGTAAAGATGCTCACACTTATTAACTAAAAAGACATCATATAAACTGGTGTGGAAAAAAATGTTAAGTACTGCACTTTTTGCTTTGCAGAATTACAGAGAACAAGATCACTGAACTCTGATTACAGAAAGATCTGAGATGTTGTGCCAAGAATTTAGCAGTACAATGATTTTATCTACCTGTTGGAATAGAGGAGCGTTTCACTGCCTCTTGGATCCTGATTTTGCCTGCAATGGTACATATGTTACTTTAGATCTTCATTTGATATAAATGTGTAATCAACCCCCAGAATCAATCTTCATCACAGAAAATAATAAATGTTTGGTTTGGTTTTAGGGTTTCTTGAGAAAGCAGCTGAAAAAATTCAGTCAGCTTTAGTCTGATTGGATGTACAAGCACCAGCTCAGTTCCAGCCAGATAAACATTGTCAGGTAAACTCTGCTGGCTTTGCAAGCTTCTGCCAGATCTTCAGAAGCCACCCCTGTAGCCACTCCACCAGCAGAAACTTGTCTTATTTTAGTGTGGTCAGCAATGATACTGCACTCTGCTTAACTGCCCACTTTAGTCTGGGAACAAAGAGCTTTGTGTAAAAGTAGATTGAATCAGGTATGCTTCAAGCTATCTGGTTTTTGGGACCAGAGAGCAGTACAGCTCTCAAGGCAGTTCAGCTTTCCTTATGTGGTGCTATGTTTTAAGCAGAAACATTTTGGAACTTGGTGGTCACCCAATGGCTTGGATAATCTGCATTGATAACCTCACTGCAGTTAAACTCCTGAGGATAAATTAATTAATGTCATTAAATTAATGAAAATATGATAAGGTTGAGAAATATTCATAAATATGGAGTTTCTACCTATTTTGTAAACGTGGACCAAAAACATCTTTACTTCACCCACCTGCACCCATGGTTTAGCATTTTCTGGTAACTTAAGCACCTCTCCAGGACTTCCCTGGTCATTTAGGCATGTGGGTGGTGTGAGTGAAACAGGGTTGGGCTCAATATGATAGATATGTGACCATATCTCTGGTCACAGCCACCTCGGGCTGCCTGGGAAAAGAGCAGGGCAGTGACCCCTCTGCTGTGGGTCTGAGAATGGTTTAACTGCACAAAGTGAGCTGGGCCATTCCATCTGGCTTTAGCGGCAGAGAACAAGGCACACTAGCACAAACAGATTTCTAGATACTCCATTTTATTGCTTAATTCCAAACTGGGTTAAGACAACATGCAGACAAATGCATATCTTTTTACACATCTTTGCTCTTTTTTAGTGTGAGAAGTGCACAGATCTGTAGAAAATACTCAGCACACTTACAGACATTTCTTTATCACAGTTTCCTCTCAACACTCCAGGAGTTTTGGCCAAAGACAGCATCCTTTCATGGTTCCATGACTCCTCTTTCCTATAAATGTTTTCTTTTGACATTGAATCATGACTTTCACTCCTTCCCTTTGTTGTAGATTACTGTACTTTGATTTTGGCTGGTCCTGCATTTACAAGAGATTATTTTGCTATGAAATATACATTAGACTTTCTGTCTCCCATTTAAAGATTTCTGATCTGCTCTTTGAGTCTCTCAAAATTATATCTTTGATTATTCTTTTTTTTTTTTCAGCCTTTAGGTATTTTCTGCTCTTAACTTTTTCTGCAAAAGTTTTGAATCTCCTAGCCCAATTCAAGACTCTTAACAAAATTAGGTGTCAGCAACCTAAATATTATCCTGTTCTTTGAGACCTCAAATACAACCATGACAGTAACTGGCTGCTTCCACTGTGAAGTAAATTCATAACTAAAACCAGAAGTAATGTGTTTTGTTACTTGCTGTAAAAAGAAAACGCTGTCTTTTGATACATTTGATATATTTACGACATCCCCAAAAAATCATTTTATTCACAGTAGGTGAAAAATGAGGCCTGACATTATAGGATGAAATAATAAGCTTTTTCAAGGGAAGGAGTCTGAATATTTATAAGATTATTTATAAGAAACCTAAGAATAATTTAGAATATTTTCAGAACTCTCCAAGAATCCATAAAGATCTGATCACTGGAGTCACTGAAGCTTAGGACGCAATGCAGGTGGGCCAGTACTGTGGGGTGAGTTGAATTCCCCTTTACTCTCCATTGACTGTACTGGCTACATTCCCTTTGTCTACAGCTGCTCATAGCTCACATAGAAAACCATGTCATGATCTGGTAAGTTTAGAGATCTGGGTTACTCATCTATGATAAACTATCTGGTACATTTTGAGATTTCATGGGCTGCTCCAAGACACTCGAAACTCATGCAGGTCTTGTGCCACATCTGTCAGCTCCCCCTCAGAAATGCACTATAGCAGGTCAAATGAGCAGAGACTCCTATCTTTAGGCAACCTAAATATGAGCAGTTACACTGGAATCTGGAAAGAAATTTCACCATTTCTTCTGACTAATCAAGCACTTAATTCTGGTGAAATGAAGGGTACAAAATTCACATCTGTTTCATGTTTCTGCTTGTCCTAAAATTAGTACAGATTTCTATTTTCTTGAAGACATGCCTGGATAACTAATTTGCTAAATTTTTCAAGATCAATTTGCAAAGTTTTTCAAGAAAGAAGAGAAGCAAGGTTGATAGGGCTGATTGAGAGGAGATGATAGAGCAAGGTTTTCTGTCCATTGTTTTCCTGCCCTGCCAGCTTTCCCAGGCATAACACCATCTCGTTTAGATTCTCTCACCTTTTTAGCTAAATGTGTATAAAGTAAAGATAACGAGTCAGTTCTGCCCTCCCATTGACCTTCTCAGGGGCCAGTAATATCACATTTTTGCCATTCAGGGGAGGAAAAGACTTGACAAAAGCCATCTGGTGCTTTGTTACCTGAGGACTGATCATCTGAGAAGCCCCTTAAGTGGGATAGCATGGAAGTGGGGACCAATAGAAGTGTAAGGTAGAGCAGAATGTGACAATTTACTTGAAAGAAAAGGCATCAAGGTAGTTTAGGGTCAGTTTAGCTTAGCTTTGCCTATTAATTTCTTATATTTGTAACTTATTCCTTCTGCTAAGAATTAGGTTTTAGTTATTTTTGCAGTGGAGAAAATGTCTTTCATTTATGAATAGAAAAATCTTATAATTATGTAATTCTGTGCTAAATATGTGAGAATTAGTTTAGCTCCTGAAATGTGTCAGGACAACTAGTAAAAGGGGACCCAACAGTCAGGGATTCATCATAATCTTTCAATCCAATCATTCCTGCACTTACTTTTGCTTTGGTTCAATTTTTTTCGTTCATCAAATTGGAAATTGTCAGGAGAGCAATTAATGTTGTGTTTCTAAATCTTTATGTATGACTAAAGGAAATCATTCATCTGTATTGCCAGCCCTGGGGGAAGGGAGAGAAAAATCCAGAGAGGATCTAAATTCTCTCAAACTGCTGCAGCAAAGACAATCGGATCAATTAGTGTGACTGGTGTGAATGTGCAGCAGGCCCTCCTGGCAAAGTGCCGCTCTCAGGGTGGGGCTGAGCTGCAGCTCGGTGATGCAGTGCTGCTCTTGGAAGACAGGACTCAAGCTGCCTGCTGTATCACTATGGGATTGCTTTCACTCGACAGAATCCCAGCTCTCTAATTGGATGTGTTGTGCTCTTTTCATTTTTCTCTTTACATCTAGCACCACTTTGACTGGAAAAGTCTCTGCTACGGTCATTACTGCTTTCCTACTGATGCCACTCTGCATTTAACATGTCCTTTAACATGGGCAGAATTTTACTTGCAAAACAATGCTATGTACCATTGCATCCAGTGCAGTGTTTGGAAGTGATTACTGTTTCTTAACAGGTGCACTGTAACAGTGCATGGAATGTTGGCTTTAGTTCTCAGCACTGTACTGCAACTCATGTATTGCTTCATCTGCCCCATGTTTCAGCCATTCCCCTTACACACCACTCTCACACACTCTCATCAATGCCTTTGCTTTCACTTACATGTTTCTATGAAAGTCAGTAATAGAGCTGATAGGAATAAGTCATTGAAATGCTTTATTCTCCGATCTTTATTTAAATCTCTGATTTCAATAAATAACTTGTTTGGTTGTTTGTTCGTAAAAATCACATTTGTATGATCAATACTTATAAAAACTTGCATGTTGTTTTTGGTAGAAATTCTTTCAACTTTCTCCTCAGATATCCCTAGTAAATTTAATTACATCATTTTTCTAAGACTAGGTTGCTCCTTGATATCTGCTGTTTGGGAGATTTTTTTTAGTGACAGTAGTAAACTCCTTCATTTTGGCTAGAGAAAGGAAATTTTTAATTTTTTTTTTTTTTTTAAAAGCAATGAGCTCCAATTATTGGCTTTTCTCTATCTGCTTCAGATAGACAATTATGTCTATCTGGACATAATTGAGTGCTGGTTATGCTAGTTCAAGCTCTAGACAAGTCAGACTAAACTTTTGCATAAAGTGGAAACATAGGAACACTGACATCCAGCTTCAACCTGGATCTAGATTTTTTTTTTTTTTTAATTTAAAGAATAGATAGACCCAATTGATTTAAATTTCTGGGGTTTCAAATCTAAATTAAAGTGTTTGTCTCTCGAGTCATCCATGATTTAGCATAACAACTACTTTAATTTTTAGTGATCCTTAATTCTCCTTCTGTGAATTTACAAAATGAAAATCAAGTTCTTTACGATTATTGCCATTATTATTAATTACATATTAAATATGTAATAATTAAATATATAATAACGTGTGTTACATTATAATACCACAATAATATCTATTAGTTTATGTGGTGGAATTGCACAGAAACACCAGTCCCTCTGAAGTCCAAATAAAGTAGCAGGAGAAAGGTGCAGGCAAATATATACTGTTCTTCTAGGCATTGGGATCAAATGTTCCCAACCTATTTAGTATTAATAGTCTGGGTTCCCACAAACATTCAGAAATATGAAATATGAAATATAAAATAAATAATAATATTTATTATGTACCTTATGTGCCTTGTGACTTGACATTTTATTTATTTAATTCTGCTTTAAGAAATTTACACTTGAAAGATTATTATTTAAACTTCAGGTATTGTGATTTTTTTTTTTCTTGTGGGTTATGCTCAAGGGGTTTTGTGCGGGTTTTTTGTGGTTTTTTGTTTTGTTTTGTTTTTTGTTTTTGTTTGTTTGTCTGTTTGTTTGTTTTTAGGGTTTTTTTTAGTTGATTGGCATTTTGTTGATTTTTTTTTTAATCTAATTTTTTGGGGGGCATTCTAAAGTGTGAGTCAAACAAAATCTGAGCAAGATAAATCATTTAGGTAGTTTTCTGTTTGTGACACATGGCAGATTTTATTTTCCTGGGTTGAAACAAGTTGGTTTTCAATAGTCTTGAAGATATTTTACTGCATAAACAATACACAAATGATGCCATACAAAAGAATGTGAAGCATGCAGACTTGTCTAGTAGGCATCTCTGAAATAACATATGTCCAAAAAGTCAGCTCACCATCACTGGGGAAATGGTGACACGTCTGAGGCAGTGCTGCTGACATTGCATGAGGTTAATGAATGACAGTGCCAAAATGCCAGCACTTACCTTGTCACCGCCAAAGAGCTACAATTAAATTGCCCCTTAAAGAACTGACAAGTGACGAAAGGGGTTTCAGTGAAGGTCATGAGTATCTAAGATTTCTATTCCTTTGAGCACTGCTGTAATTTCTGATTTGCCACAAAGAAATCACAAGACAAATATCCTCTATAACCCAGCAGTCTTCCCACAGAATTATTAAATTACTGCGGCACAGTTAGTATTAAACCTGCAATATTAAGACATATTGTATGGCATCACAAGTTTACACACTCAAACTGTTCTGTGTCCTAAGTTATATTTCTTTCTTGACCAGCAGTATCCATAAAAAGGGAAGAAAGTCCTCCAAAATGTATTAGACTTTTCTTTTTGAGAGAGCACCGAAGAGTTTTTTTCTCATGAGAAAGACATGAGTTGTATTGCCTATAGGAAGGGAGGATGGGTACTATCTAACAAAGGTTTGTCTGTGTATCCACTGACAACAGAGGATGGAATGAATGTACCTCTTGTGCTGATATTAATATGAGCAAAATATTTCAGTCTTTTTTCTTTCCTTAATCAGGCAAAAGTCCTATCAACAGAGGTCACAGAATCTGGTTTCCAGGGTTTAAATGAACACTTTCATATGCATCTCATTTTTTAAAGTTCATATCTTTCTGATAGCATGGCAAAGGTAAAACACATTCTAAAGTGTGAGTCAAACTGTATTTCCATATTTGCATTTCAGATAAATTAGTGAAAATGTTTATAATAATTTTATCAAGTCCTTGCAATACTGTAGATTTATTTTATTAATTTTAGAGAAAGGTAGTTTTATTTATGATTTAGATATTACTTGAGAGAACACTTTGGACTTTAATAATAGTATGAACTCAAAATGGAAAGACAGAAGAAATAAAGATAGTGTTAAGTGAGATGGCAAGAGAAATATTTCTGTCTGAGTTTTGAAAACAATGTATGTAGGGGATCTATAAAATGAAAAAAAAAAAAAAGGGGGTTTTCCTCTCAGATTGCACAGGTTACAGAAAACTGATATATCCACACAAAAGCAGTAGGTGGAATGAGGAGGTGGAGAAAAAACACTGCTGAATGAGTGACAGACAGAATCGGGCAAGAAGGCAAAACCAGTGAAACAGAAAAGAGCTAGTCCATGGCAAGCTCTGAAACAGGCAGAACAGCCCAGAGGGCCACAGAGGAACACTGAGCAGGGTGAGACTAAATGCTGAGTTTCCTGAACCTGAAGCACTCTGCTTCAGGAGCAGA
This sequence comes from Rhadina sibilatrix, assembly GCA_013400275.1. Lineage (NCBI taxonomy): Eukaryota > Metazoa > Chordata > Aves > Passeriformes > Phylloscopidae > Rhadina > Rhadina sibilatrix. The sequence goes on from VWYO01018834.1 coordinate 89,125, forward strand.
ATATACATTTACTATTTTATTGATAATACTCTGAAATATTGGGCATCCTTTTGCCTGGTCTTGGGGTCCTGCAGTAGCCTTGAAATGAAAGACCATGGTGCAACTGCTATTGAGGGTCCAAATGCCTGATAAGGTGGAATTGGCACTATGATTTTATTCTAAAAAAAAATGCAATATTCTTTTATTCAGACTGGCCTGGTGTTTGCAGCATTTCTACATGAATTAGAAATCTCTCTTCCCCATAACCCCAAATTTCTCTCTTGTTGTTGTTGCTGTTTTTGTTGTTTTTGTTTTTATTTTGTTTTTGTTTTTTGTTTTGGGGTGGGGGTTTTTGTTGTTGTTTTTGTTTTTGTTTGGTCAGTCTTTAAATGCTAAACAGCTAAGAAGTTTCTCAATCAAAGATTTCAGTTTAAGACATCCCAGTTTTGGAGGACTGACCTTTGATTTATAATGCTGAGCTGTCACAGCATCATGGACAGGTGTATAAAGTAAAGATAACGATAATTTAGGTTGGAAGAGATTTCTGGATGACACCTGGTTGCACATCCTGCTCCAAACAGGGACATTTTTATTCATGTTGCTCACGTTTTTCCACCTGAGTCTTTAGTATCTTTGAGGCCAGAGGTTTGTGTGGGACTTGATCTGCTTGAGAGTAGGAAGGCTCTGCAGAGGGATCTGGACAGGCTGAATTGATGGGCTGAGGTCAATGGAGTGAAGTTCAAGTGCTGGGTCCTGACTTTGGCTCACAACAACCTCTGGCAGTGCTACAGGCTTGGGCAGAGTGGTTGGAAATCTGCCTGGTGGGAAAGGACCTGGGGGTGCTGGTCAACACCAGCTGAACACAAGCCAGGGTGAGCCCAGGTGGCCAAGAAGGCCAATGGCATCTTGGTCTGTATCAGCAATAGTGTGGCCGGCAGGACCAGGGAAGTGACTGTCCCCTGTACTCAGAACTCGAGTCCTGTGTCCAGATTTGGTCCTTTCATTACAAGGAAGATATTGAGTTGTTGGAGCATGTCCAGAGAAGGGTAACAGAGCTAGTGAAAGGTCTAGAGAATAAGTCATATGAGACACAGCTGAGAGAGCTGGGGTGGTTTAGCTGGGGTGGAGAAAAAGGGAGCTCAAGGGAGACCTTATCGCACTACAGCTGCCTGAAAGGAGGCTTTAAGCAGGTAGGGGTCAGCCTCTTCTCCAAGGCCACCAGTGACAGGAGAGACCAGTGCCAGGGGAGTGTTCAGGTTGGACATTGGGAAGAATTTCTTCACTGAAAGGGTTGTCAACCTCTGGAGAGGGCTACCCAAGGAGATGGTGGTATCACCATCCCTGGACATGGTCAAAAACCCTACTCAATGGGACACTTAGTGCTATGGTTTAATTGAGAAGATGGTGTTTGATCAAAGGTTTGATGGACTGGAGGAATCTGAGGTCTTTTCCAACCTTACTGCTTCTATAATTCTATGATTTTATTCCAAAATTTCTCTTGGTGTCTTGTTCCAGTATTTTACTCAATTGTCCTGAAGAGTTCTTTTCCTCAATATTTAATTTTGATTTATTTTGTTGCAGCTTATGTCCATTGCCCACTCTTCTATCATTGAACACCTCTGTGAGGAGTCTGGATTCATCTCCTCTAAGCACAGCCCTCTCTGAAGCACATGTGCAGACATTGGCACCCACATACTATTTGTATTGAACCTCTGTAGGCTCAGCTCAGAGTTGTGTAGTCCTGCAAAGATATCACTAGGAGTCAATTTTGTCCTTGCAGACCACCAGCATTTATTTTGAATTCTGATCATCTCCAAGTTCTTTTGCAGTGTCAGAACAAGTCACTTAACGTCACTGCAAACGTAGAGATGTAGGTGGAGGCCGCCTAGATCAGACACAAGGTGCTGCATCCCACAAGCAAGATGGACAAATCTGGTGACTTATGGCCTCCTCTGATAAATGCTGACAGAGTTGACCCAGAAGTGAGCTAAATTACTCTCTCAAAGCTAACTAACGTGAACAATATCAGCCATGACCTCAGCCATGCCCTCTGAGCCACTGCTGCAAAGGGCAGGGGATTCAGCCATGATACCACAGCAGAATATTTTAAGACACAGGAATGTAAGAAATGATCCAGCTACTAAAAAATGAATGTTGTGGATGTTGTTTATCATACCTAAAGCCAAGCAGCAGTTCTGCCTTTGCTTTCCAGTCAATCAGATTACCCCATTTACAATATGCTGTCAATCTTTCTGGGCCACCCTTGGAGTAAACTAGAACTTTGCTTTAGAGAATAATTTATTTCTTATGTCTCATATGTAGGAAAAGTGATACATATCTCCAAATTAGACTAACCTTAATTTCAGAATCTTGCTCATTAATTTGCAATAATGAGATGTAATGAATATTTATAGAAGATTTTATCTATACCTATTAACTTACCATAAAATGCCATTGATATCGCTGCATTTTGAGTTAATAGCACAAGGCAGAATTAAATGGAAAGCTGATAAAACTTCTCTTTGCAACGTGAGGCTTGGATATTATGTTTAAAGGGTAATATGTTCTGTAGAAATGCAAGTTCAGTGTGTCTCTAAGTAGTTCACTGGCTACATTATTCAGAACTGAGTGACTCGTTGGATGTAATCTTACTACTATTATGGGTCCTTATATTTTCACTTGTATTTTAGGCAAAACAACAACAACAACAACAACAAAACACAAACAAAACCAAACAAACAAAAGCAAAAACATAAAAAAAAAATCCACAAACAAACAAAAAAACCCCCAACCAAAGTCAGCAGGTGTATTTCTGCACTTAGTAGAAACTGAATGTTCTCACTCACAGTGATTATTGTGAGACTTTCAAAAAATCTTTCACCTGGATGAAAGATCAAAGGAAAAGCTGAGTATATAACTCATGGTTTTCACCATCATCTTTGATAAAAGGTTTCAATCTTAGTCACCAATCATTATATATCAATTGCATTAGATTAGTTTGGCAGAATTCTCCCCTCTTTAGTGCAGCTTTATATATTATTTCCTTTTTTGTGTAGTTTCTAAAGGCAGTGGTTGTTTAGGAATTTTCCATTTAATTTTGTTTTATGAAACAAAAGTTGCAGAAAATTCTTTGATGTACTGAATTGTCTCATGAATGAGTTCCAAATATTAAAATGGGAATAGATGTATTCAGAAGAACAGTGACATTTAACAAAAAAAATCTCATGATCATAAAATCTTGTTCTTTTTTATTTTTTCCTTTTTTTTTTCTAGGGTCTAGAGAGATTTTCCTTGGGGTTCTAGTGAATGGAGATATGAAAGCAACTTCTGGTCTTCAAAGTTCAGCAGCATTTTATATTCCATAGCTGTGCTTTTCACATAAGGAGGTAATTCTAGCTAAATCACTTAAGCTCACCAGATTAAACACTTTGTACTGTATGAATTTTTCTGAGTTTGAACACATTTACAAAGAAATTCTGCATCAAAAATTGGTGTCTAACATAGTTTATTTTTGCTTGAACAAATTTAATAATAGTAGTAATAATAGTCCTTTACTGTAAATCTAATTCAAGGGTTTTGTATCTTACTACAAAAATACATATATTGTAATGTTCCAAATACAATGCTGACAATCTCCTGCTTTTGTTACACTAGAAATTTCAGTCCTAACCAGGGCTCTTTGCTTTATTTTGTTAATTCTCTATCTGATTAATTTTTTACTCTATTGACTGTCAATCAGTGCTAGCAGAAGAATTTAGGTTCCATTAGACAGCATTCTGAGAAGGGAGTCTTCAGCCTGTGAGAACAAATGCCTTTCTCTTGGGAGCTCTGGTTACAGAAGCCAGACAGAAGGACCTGAAAAGGGCCTCCTGGAGGCTGGGGCAGGAGAAGGGGGCAGTGAGTTGGCTTTCTTCCACACAGTTTGCAAAATAAAATTGCCTAGAAATCAGTTTTTCTGCATGGACAGCTACACTCTGTCAGAATTTTGAAAAACACGCTGTTTTCCTCTCAGAAGGCAAGGGAAAAGTGAAAGTAGATGACAGCCAGATAGAAACAAAGTTACTATCAGAGCATAAACAAATATACTTTTCCATCAAAAGTACTTATACTGAAGCTTCGGGTTTAGCTCACCTTCTGAAGCTCTTAACAAAACTTTTCTGAATACTGATTTGGAATACAAATGGCTTCTCATATGTGCTGTATTTATGCCTCTTTGCTAACTGCCAAAAGCTTTCACACCAGTTTTTTTCTCACACAAAATACTAGGAGTGTGTCTACACACACCTTTACCTGCAGACTTGTGTAACAGTATATTGCAAATGAAGTCTTCACTACTCATCCCTTGTCTTTTGTTCATGTCCTGTCTTACAAGTCTCATTTCTCAGACCAGAAAGCAGAAAAAAATGTATAATGACCAAGATAACCGGTCATGCAATCAAGTGGTAAGCACTCCATAGCTCACACATAAACAGCCTACATGGTCAACACAGGGAAATTCAACCAATGCCTAGCTACCATGTCTCAGTTTTGTTAAAATCAAAATTGTATTATCCTTTTTCCTTTATAGAGTATCCTGTAATACTGAAATTCTTGTAATAAATCCTGACTTAATGCAGACTTCTCCCGCCATACTTCAGCTTTCTTGTACTTGTACAACTCATGGATATCATTATTCCCTGTTATTTTTCTGGTAGAAAACCAGTTTAAAACAGCTTCACCTTGGTTTGGGGAGTAAAGATATTCAAAGTTGTGTTTCATTAGTGAGAAAGGCAGCAGAATATGCCCTTACATGTCAAAGCCATACCAGTTTTTTTTTTTGATTAGAGATAGGTGACTGACACTGTGATGAACTGGAACTAGGGCAAGGACTTTGGCTTAGGTTCTGATTTATTTCTGACTCTGATGGTGCCCAAAATGGTGCACACTGGAATGCTGAAACAACAATATTTGCTTCAAGTAAAGATATAAATAATTTCAAATTAACAAGAGAGTTTTGGTGGTTTTTAACCATCTTTGAATGGTATGGTGTAAGCTCTATGGAAAATAGTGCAGAGATTGGGGAAGCTTAAAGGGAGGATGAAGACATCAACATTAAAATAAAACACTGATCAAGCCCTTGGAAACTGACTGGTAGAAGCAGAAAACTCTATGGTTGAAAGAGCATTTAGATTCGTGAATAAACAGTATACACTGAATTTTGCTGCATTCAGAAAACAAAATTTCTTGAATTCTTGAAAGCAAATAATAAACATTCAAGCTACTTTAACCCAATCCACAATCAATCTCTCTTCCTGATGACATTAAAATTGCTAGTCAGGACAAAACATCAGAATGGTACTGTTATGAAATACTGAACTCTGTTATGAATGAAACAGTCCCTGCAACCCCCCCAAAAAACCCCAACAAACAAACTACAGAAACAATCAACCAACCAAGCAGCCAAGCAGCCAACCAAGCAAACA
>VWYO01018834.1:94619-115595 GCA_013400275.1 Rhadina sibilatrix
AAAAACCCCCGTGTACTAAATGAAATAACATCTCTGCAAATAATACTTTATGTTAGACTGATGTGCTTGGGCCTAGCCTTCAAAATTGAGTATCTTGAGCAATGCACTTCTTGAGCAATTTCATGCATTTTTGCAGCTAATCTCACATCACCAATACCATGCTTGTCATATTGATTTTAAGGGAGAGGCAAAAAAAAAAAAAAAGGCAAGGTAGTTTGCCTTTATCAATCCTGAATACGGTTGCCAGGCAACTTGATGACCTGACTTGGGATGGATTGTTTTAGTGACCTGACTAAAAACCCCCAAAGCACACAAGAATTTTTAAAGAAAATATAGCAAAGTTGAATTATTTCTGCAATAATAAGTATTGAATTTTCTGTTTGCCTCTATAAAGAAAAATATATACAAGGTCTTGTTGTTATAAAAGGCAAATAATACTCTTAGTGTCAATTAAAATGGATTATATAAAAAAGAAAGAATGGTCTATTTGACACTGAAAACTCCTTGACTTGACATTGTTTCAATTTAGTGTTTTGAAATTGAAATATGTAATTAATTTAGTATAACCTTCTCTTTACAAATTGGACTGTTTCTTAGATTTACAAATATTTCTTACACATGCTATTCCAGAAGGCTGACTAGGAAAGATGCATGCAGACTAAGGTAAGAAGTTTTAAAAAATATTTTTGAAGCACTGACTGATTTGAAATTATTTTCCTTTATTTCCCTGCATGTAACACTTTGTATTTTCAGACTGGCACTCTAAATTAGTTACATCAAGTATATAAGGCCATTACTAATATTATTTTTTTGCTACAGTCAGAGCCTGCTTTCAACCAAATTTTAGCTTTGCCAAATACTTAATATATTGATATTAGGTGAAAACAGGTGATATTTTTCTGAAACATCTGCTGAAATAGAAAAGACAAGAGGCAACAGGGAGAAACTCATGTGCAGGGAGATTCACCTAAACATGAAGAATTTCTTAACTGTAGGGGTGACTGAGCACTGGAACAGGTTGCCCACAGAGGTTGTGGAGTCTCCATCACTGAAGATATTCAAGAACTGTCTGGGCACAATCCTGTGCCATGTGCTCCAGGACAGCCCTGCTGAAGCAGGAGGTTTGGACAATATGACCCACTGTGGTTCCTTCCAACCTGACCCATTCTGTGATTCTGTGAAATGCTCCACCCATTGTCTCATGACATGTCTATCACGACAATGGGGTTTTAATTTCTGTTTGTACCAGGTGAAAACAGAAGGAAGGCACTCAGCTCTATTTCTAATAATTTCTTGTTCTGAGCCACTTGATGTTTTCTTAGTTTTCACTAAGTCATAAGAAGGTAACTCTGAAATTGTGTTTCAGTGTGAAGGGTACCGTGTTCTTTGTATTGACAGAGATGTTTCTTACCAAAAGACACACATAACAGTCAAAAATATAGAAGGGTGTGTGAATTATTTAAAGCTGTAGGGTATACTTTGCAATTCCATTAATTTATAGAGGACTTGATAATGTTACTGATAGTTTGTGAAACAAAACTTTTTTAGAAAAGCACATTGAAGGATGCAAAATTTACCAGTCCTAAACTCAGTTAGAAATTGGCATGTAAGAGAATTTCAAACTGAAGCTTCCCGTGAGCAACTTTTACATGAGCTTTTTACAGTCATAAATTTATGAAAAATTATCTTCTGCAGAAACACATATAGAGTTAAGAATGACAATTCTTGAAATGACACAAAAACAATATATGGAAATGCACATCCTGAGGAACAGACCTCAGACTTTGCAATCAGGTGAAAGTATCATAATGGGCTGCATTACTTTGCAGTAATTTTTATTTCAGATGTTAACAGGCTCTGGAAAACTGTGCTTGAACTCAGCAGGTGATTCTTCACTAGGCAAGACCAGTGGATAATGTTCTATGAATTTATGGATGAGACATTAGTCTTAGAAGTAACAACATTTCTACTAATAGAAAATAATATGAATGGGATGCCACTAGATCTCAATAAAACTTTGTGGATTTTGTTTCATATCAGGTTGCTTCAGAGCAAAACAGCAAAAAATGAAGATGAAAATTAAGCAATTTTTAGTGGAAGGTGAAAAGGTTTAATGTAAGAATTGTAACAAAGAACTGTTTAGGGTAGGCCTCAGTGGACTGTACTGAAAAAGAGCTCTATCAGAAAATAGAGGTATCCTACAGAGAAAAATTCTGAGGCCAATGCTCATTAATATTGCAGTAGTGACTAAAGCAATGCTGCAGGGAAGCAGAGTTGGTTGAATGAGAGATTGTGGCTGAAACAATGGTCTGCTCTGTGTTTGGTGCAATCTGATGGGCCATCCTAAAAAACAGACATTGACCACCTTGTGAGCCAGTGCAAGGGAAATGTGGTGAAATCTTACAGGGCAAAAATGAGAATTCAAAATTTTGCAGACCAAGTACAAGAAAAAAATCCATTTCTAATATGAAAAGAGAGAAAAATAAAATTAAATAAAACAAAACAAAAAGCAAAGATGATAAAATTGGTCCTGGAAATTCAGAAATTTCATAATCATAACATATCCAAAATTTACAGCAGCTTTTCAAAAAGAGTGCTGGGGACCTAAATTATTTCAGATGAAGATTGATAAGTGTGTGTAAATGACACACTATAGAGGATTTGATGTTCAAAATAAAATCTTAAAGATGAGAGTTTCTATATTCTTGAAAAGACATTAAAAATAATGTAATAAACACTCATAGCCATATATGTATCCTGAAAAAATACTTTTGTCATATTTTGAATTACTATATACTTTAGATCACATGTAAGAAAGTGAAGAAAAGTGAGGTAAATCACATTTTTCCATCTGCCCATATGTTGGTTTCCTTCCTCAGATGCAGCGAGAATTAGTCACAAGACAATGTGCTGTGTGGAGTGCTCTGAAGTGCATCATAATACTGGGAAATTCACATTTAGTTGGTGTGTCCTTCAGGTGCTCAGTGTTGAAATGACTGCCAGATACTGGAGCAGGAAGCTATTTTCCCAAGGTCAGTCTTAGGAACCACTTTTTTTTCTCACTACTGTGGGCTGTAGTTTGTGTGTTCAATCATATCTGATGTCCTTCAGTGGTGTGCTGAGATTTTTGAACTTTTGTCATTCAGTACATAAGTTTGTGAATGTGGTGAGTGCTGTTTGCCTGTTGTGCAAAGGAAGGCAGAAAATGAAAGTTTATTGTACAGACATGTATATAATAATGTTCTGAACTACATGGTTTAGATAGATTTTTTCTAAGGAACTTCATTTATATTACTGGATGAGCATGAGTTGAGACAGGGTTATTGTACTGTGCAAATGACTGAGCACTGGGACAGATTGCCCAGAGATGCTGTGGGGTCTCCCTGCCTGGAGATATTCAAGAATAGTCTGGATGCAATCCTGTACAATGTGCTCAGTGATGACCCTATTTAAGCAGGGAGGAGACACCTTACCCATTCTGTGATTCTGTGGTTATCAAGGTGAGTGCCATTTATCAAGAAATAAAAGTCTGTATAAAGTGTAGACAGTTTCCTAGAGTATTTATTCCTCAACCTATTAAAAGCCTGAAAGGCTTTTAGTACTACCTGGATCTAGAGATTTCCCTTTTCCAATTTTGTCTATGTTAAGGAGTAGAAATCATAAAGATCAACCAATAATTTCAGGTTCTGTATGGAAATTATTTCTTTTCATGATTCCTGTGGAGTTTTCAGTAACAATCTGGCATTTGCTTAACAAGACAACATCTTTTTTGTTCACAGGTCTTTTTTTCAGAAATTAACAGTCTACAACAGTTAATGAGCTCTGTGAATCTTTTTGACAAAAGTTACAGCTGACTGACAAGTACATGGCTGTCATGTAATGTTATCATGGTGTTATAATTCAATTAACTATTTATTTTAGTAACCCATACTACTTTCTAACTGCTGCAGAAGAAAACCATTCAATATTTGTAGAATTTTATGATTAATATAAATTATATCAGTCCCAGACACTATTGACCTCAGATATTATAGAAATGTATGTATTTTGTGTTTAACAGAGGTGTTTGTTTTCATGTATTACTATTCATGTATTAGCTATGAGCTCTACTGAAGTTTCTTCTACTCAATCAAACTGATTATACTTGGAAATAAACTGGGGACTATTTGGTGTTTATTTAACACCTACGTAGATCTGACGCTTTATCATTTGGCACTTGTGCAGTCATTTATACCTCTGCAAAAATGAATATAAAACAGGCATGAAGCCTTATTTTCCAGACTGTTGATTTATCCACCTTTCTGGACTAGCATAGATGACTGCACAAATGGCAAAGTGTGTTGCTCTCAGGCATGAAGAGAGAGTCATGAGTCCAATTACAAATGTTGGGCTGACTTGCCAGATGCACTACTACTTCAATGAGTCTCAGGCCACCCTAATATTTCTTTTACACCAGGGGCTTGGGAAAGAGAAAGTGAGAGAATTTCTCCCAGTTTCTCAGGTATAGCGTCATTAATTTCTCGTTGAAGGTAGTGGTCAAGCAGCCAGACTGTGAAGCCATTGGCACTTTGCTCCCCCAGCTTTGCCTGTAGCTGTCTTAACAGGGAGAAGCATAGGAAAGTAGATTAAGTTGTGTTTAGTTTTGTCCGTCAAAGGTAGACTGTATAATAGATTTGACTCAGTCTGAGGAGGGAAAAAAATAACAGCTAGATCACTACATACATACTCCTTACACCCTGGCCCAACATTTTAAAAAGAAGCAAGAGCTGTTGCTTATTTTATGATTCTTGATCCCATATTAGCAGCTGCATATTTTCACAAGTATCTCCTATAATGATTACTTTAAGGCTGTAATCAATAACATTTCTTTACTGACTTTCCTAATTAAGTTTAGACAGGAGCAGTGGGTTAAGAATGCAGTCATAAGGTGTGAATGTTGGTTACTGGTTATTTTCACTTGATTAGATGAACCCATTCTATTTGAAACAAAAAGTCTGGTGTGCAGGTAGGTCTCCAAGAACCACGTCATTTTGAGCTTGTATGCCAAAAGTCCAATTTCAGATTTAGATGCTTAATTTCTACTTTTTGGGTGTGATCTAGTTATTGCACCAGAGAGTGCAATTGGGTATCAGCTAGTTATTGCATCAGTGAGTGCAATCACCAGAGCTCTCCCACTGCAGTCTTCCTGGCTGTCAGGGTTTTTTACCATGCCAGGGGCAAAAGATTTCAGACCCACTTCCTATGTTGCAAAGGATATACTTTCTTAAAAGTTACTGATGCCTTTCTTGACTTGCTTGGATTTCAGGTCATGCTACATTCAAATTAACTGTATGTATTTTACTTTAGAATGTATATTTCTAGTAGCATGAAAATCCAACACACCCTGTGCTGTGAAGCTGGTTACACCAGAAGCTTCAAAACCTCAGGGCCTTTTACTTGACAGATTTATCAATCTACTAAAATAATTGTGCCTTGCCACTTTGACTATATACCGGTTATACTAACAGCCTGAAAAGTCCAGCAAATAATAAAAGTAATTCAAGACAAGAGCCTTTTATGACTATACCACACAATTTACATGTGCAGAATAGTACATTAAAATGACTTACTAAAAAGAAAAGCCATTGCAGAGAATTACTTTTTAATGTCATTGTTTACCTCATTTCTTGTTCCAATATGGCTCAAGCCCAGGCAATTTTCTTTGTCACTGGCACTGCCACAAGACACAGGCAGCAAGTTGAATGTAATGAGCAGTCTGCCTACTTTTGGGAAAGTAATATATTGTCTCATTCTCACAAATGGGCAGCTATCACCAGCCCTGTATATAACCATTTTAATATATGTGGCATCTTGGCTGAAGAATGCTTCTCATATGTAGTCTTAACAGAAGCAGTTCTTCAGCATGACTCAATTTTGCTCTTTTCTGAATTCTTTTGTAAGGGATATAGCCCCATAACACATGGAAGCAGTACAGGTAGGGAAGCCTTCTACAACTTTCATCTTGCTAGTATGACTGACACTGAAGAATTGGCAGCAGGGGCATCTCTTATGTCCCATAAAATTCCTCAGTGGATGCCTGGTAAGCATGTTGACATATTGCTAACCCACAAAGTAATTTTGTTGCAAGTTTGTTCCCTAAGATACATATATAAAAGCAGGTAGGACATGTCTGTATCTTTTACTGGTTTAGTGCAATTTGCTTCTAGAGTTTTCATTGATATAGTCTGTGGAGGGCTGTGATCCCTACTGTGACGGCCCTACAGCATTGTCAGCCTGCAAGCAATCAAAACCAATGTAATTACAGAGTCAAACCTTGTTGAAAATAAATTCTATTTAAGGTTTTAATTATGACACAGAATCATTATGATTCTAATATAGGAAAAATCTCTGATGAAATAAAGCTCTTTAATACTTGATATACTTTGCTTTTATGTGTCCCTGAGTTGATTAATAAACTAAACATCACACTGCTGGTTGCTGAGTCTCAAAGATGGCCAAGCATTGCAACAGCCCTGACTCACCAAATCACCTTGTCTGCTGCTTCAGTTACTACCCAGGCTCTCAGTACAACCTGACTACTTCTGAAGAGGATCTTTGTGTCCTAGTTCATTGAAAAGAGACCTGAGTTAATCAGGAATGGAGAAGCAATGGACCAAAGTTTATACTGACAGGCAAGACACTTATGGCCAAGCCAGCAATATGAGCAGGCAGCCCTGTGGCTTGCTTTGAACGCTATTGACTTGACCTCTTTGCAGACAGCTTCAAGCCTGTGAGCTTGGATTTTCCTGCACTGGAAAATAGATGTGGACTTTTTTCAGGCTCTTTGCACTCCAACACATCTCTGTATGGGAAAATTCAAGGTCAGGACTGCATTGTCCAGGATGCAACACAATTTTGTACACAGATAGAGTACAGGTCCTTGAAGCATGACTGTGGGAAACGCCTGAAGTATTCCTGCTTTCTTGTGTAGATTCACCTAAATCTTTGTAGGATGATGTTTAACATCCTTAACTAAGAATACAGAATGAAGACACAAAAACCCATTAAATACAAAAATACTAGCCAAAAATAAAAAAAAAAAAAAAAAAAAAAAAAAAAAAAAAAAAAAAAAAAAAAACAATTAAATAAAAAAAAACAAGCCAAAAAAAAAAAAAAAAAAAAAAAAAAAAGAAGAAAAGAAAAGAAAAGAAAAGAAAAGAAAAGAAAAGAAAAGAAAAGAAAAGAAAAGAAAAGGAAAGAAAAGAAAAGAAAATAAAAAAGAGATGTATCTTTTTGTCTCTCTAACACAAAAGTAACCTCCAAATTTATGTGTCTTCCAAGGCAGGTTTTATCTGTGGGAGAATCACCTCAAACCTTTTGGCACAGAAGACAAATTCTGTCAGACCATGATTAAACTAAGCTTGATAAATCTGGTGTTTCAGTAGAGTTTCCCAGTGGGACCAGACTTTGTATATGATGGTGCTGCTTGTCCCTCAGCAACAGGTGGCACAGCCATGCAAAAGATGTGGCCACATGTTAGGAGGCCAGCTGGTGTGGACAGAGTCCCTGCAAGGAGATATTGCTGCTCCCTATATCACTCATTCTGGGCAACTGTTCTCCTTTAGGTAAAGGTCCTGGCTATAAAGATTCATGGCTTCTTCTCGTGACAAATACTATCAAGGTATTTTGTGAGTTACCAGGTTCTGCTGCCTGGGAAAGAAGGAGGTCAGATTTGAATGCTGATATTAAAACAGTTACAGCTAAACAACTTCTTGCTTGAATGTGCCGTGTTGTGGGCATACTATTCCAAAGAGCTTAAGAAACTAAGAGAGCAGCCCCAGGCAACGCTGCAAGGGGCACATGTGTTATTGCAGAGATTTAAAAAACAAAACTGACAAGCAGACTTGCCTAAATTAGTTAGATTGGTGCTTGCTCAGAGTTGTCACTAATTCAATGCAGATTGTCCATGTAATACGAGTACTTAATTTCAAAAGAAACAGGGTAGAAAAAGTGTGTGCAATCCTCAGGAGATTCTGATTGCAAAAGGCATGGTTGGAGCTGATTAGCCTGTTTACCCTGTCAGTTTTCACAGACAGACAGACAGACAGACAGACAGACAGTCTTGTGCATGTCCTTAAGCAGATTCTGGAGAAGGCTGAGGAAGAAAACAAAATCCAATCTCAATTCCATTTTTTACTTGCCCTGTTATTTTAGTCAGGGAAAATGCTTTAGCTGGAGATCTCATATCAGACATGGAAAGAAATGGTTAATTTTTGGGACTATCATTGTATCAGATCAATAGATCCTGAACTTATTCCCTCACCTTTGCTTACAAGGAGTGAGATTCATTTATCAATTGGTAATAGTGCAAAACTTACTTGCTTTTTCTTTCAAGTATTTGGTTCTGAGCCACAAAGTGGTCACAATCACAGCCTGGCTTTGTGCTTGGACAGTCCTATGTTCTCTTCTCCAGTCTCAGATGTTTCCATAAGCATACTTGTATTATTGGTGTTCTTTAACTGAAAGAAAATTTTTCTTTCCTTATTTTTTATATCCTTATTTCTTTCTCCTGAGAATAAGAGCATCTCAAATGCAAGAAATCTTGAGTTTTGAATTTGGTTCAACCTATCACATGATTCCAGGGATCCAAAGGTGATGTAGGGAGAACTACCTAACCTCTGAGGGATTCCCACAATTTGATCTGATCTTCTTGAGGATACCTAGGAAAATTTTAGGAATACAATGTTTATGGTCCTTAAGTGTTCTGGGTTTGGCTGGAGTAGAATTGATTTTCATCACAGTGGCTAGTATGGAGCTATGTTTTGGATTTCTGCTGAACACAAAGCTAATAATATAAAAATGTTCTTGTTATTGCTGAACAGGGTTTACACAGGACCAGGGCCTTTTATGTTTTTCATTTTGCTGTGCTGATGAGGAGGTTGGGAGGAAATACAGCTGTGAGAGGTGATCCTAATGACCAAAAGAATATTCCAGACCATGGGACATCATGCTCACCATTTGTAAAATGAGGGGAAGAAGGAGGAAGGGGGGTCATTCAGAGTGATGGTGTTTGTCTTCCCAAGTCACTATTATATGTGATGAGGCCCTGGTCTCTTGGAGATGGCTGAACACCTGCTTGACTTTGGGAAGCAGGGAATTAATTTCTTGTTTTTCTTTGCTTATGTGCACAGCTTTTGTTTTCTCTGTGGAACTGTCCTCATCTTAACCCACTCTCTTTTAGCCTTCCAATTCTCTCCTTGATCCTGCTGATGGGAGAGTGAGCTAATGCCTATGTGGTACTTGGCTGCTGGCTGAGGTTAAACCATGATATTAGGATGGGTAAAAATTTATGTTCATTTTTCATTCTGTTTATAATTGGTAATTAGTGGTAAAGGAATTACATAATAGGATACACATCACCAAATTTCAGACAGTAAAAGTTTAGGGGTCAGGTCTAAGCTATTTTAAATATCTACTCTAAGTTATAGAGATGGATACCTTCAGACAGAAGTTTTTGCCTCCTCTCAGGATGCTTTCCTTCTCTCACTGCATCTCATTGGACACTAGGAATGAAAACTTTGTATTAAACAAAACATAAATTAAAAATTTGGAATCATAGAAAAAGCCATCAGCAGGAAGATACAGCAGATCAAAGAATCAAGCCTGTTAGCCAGGAGATCTTCAGGCATTTCACAAAAGCAAAAGAGAATGGCACAGCAAACACAAAACCAGTAGGCTAAAGGAACACCCAGTTCTGATTGCTCAGGACTGTTCTGGCACAGTAAAAAGGATTGGTAGATGGCATAAATAAAATTTACTCCTAGAAGAAGGACCTTTTATCCCTGTTTGTTTCAATTTTCTTCCAACTCAAAGGGATATGAAGTAAAGCTGAAAACTTGGAAAGACGTGTCTTTTGAATGAAAGTTTATTTTAAGCACTTGCTACAGGTTAAAGAATTTTTTGGTTTTGTTTTTCAAAACAGATTAGTCCAAGAAAATTTTGGTGCCTTGAACTGATAATTTAGAACAAATTGGTGGCTACAGATTTCTTGTTGCCTCTTGTTGCATAAGCACACCTTCAGAATGGTATTTATTTGAGCATAAGAAGTATCCTTTCTAGAAATAACATTGCTCAAATAGTGTTGAGCCCAAGTTTTCAAAATAATGGTGCAATAAATTGTATGAGTTAATTATGTCAGTGATAATATTTGGAAAATCTCTCACTTCTGAGCAAGGAAGCTTAGGGCTAGATCTGTAGCATGGGGACACTCTCATAGCACAATGGAGGAGAATGCCTCCAGTTGGGGAGAGCTCCAAAATTTTGATTTGTAGATGCCTGTTTGCACCAAACACCCCCCAGAGTTTGCCTCCAGAGACTGGATTATAGGATAATTTGTGTGCCTCTGAAAGTGACATAACTCCACTTTCACTGGAGGGAAATACCTAGCTTGAGAATAACCAGCATTCAGGCATTGTCAGCTAGTTGGTAGGAACAACTGCAGCTATGGCAGAACCATCAATTCTTTCCAGTGTCTTGGCAGCAGACTGAGTAAGTCTGCAGACTGCAGGGAAGATTGCTTTTCACTCTGGGTCATTTTGCTGAAAATGCAACTATGACTGGTGAAAGTTATAGAGGGCAGTGGTTCCACTCAAGCTCTTCTTGAACAGGCATTTCCAAGTTCTGGTGACAGAACATCACTTCATCTGTTGATAATGTAGCATTAACAGCATGAACAGGGAATAAAGTAACTTGTAAAACAGTAGTTCCAAAAGATCATTTTGCAAGCCATTTTATAAGAGTAGGGGAACAATGTATAATTCTTAATGGTCACTTTTTTTATTAGGCCACAGAGAAAGAAAGGAACAGACAAAATTTAGACAGGAAAGCATGTGTGCCTGCTGAAATACCACTGCACCTATAATTATAGCCTATGTATCTTATAGATTTGAGAGAAGTATGTTTTCTAAATTCTGGTTGCAGAATTCTTTTGGATTTTTAAAGCAGTAAGGGCAAAGGCACACATTCTAGTTCACAGCCAGCCAGCTTAAGGATGTGCCAAACGCCGCCTGATAATGCTTTCCAGGACAAAGCAAATTCTGAGCATCTACAAATGTGTACCACTAGGCATTTTGGGAAATTAGGAGTAAAAGAGAAAAATACAGCTGGTTTTGGAGTTCAGATTTCTTAGGCTTCAAATGGTTGTACCTCATGTTAGGATTTTCATACATCTCCTTTCCATTTTAAGTATCATATCTTCTCTGGTTTAATTTTTTTAGTTGTTTTACCCCAGCATCTTTTTTTTTTTGAGATCTGAGACATCGCAAACAAATTAAGTTATACACCAGTATTGATCAGCTAACTGTATTAGACAGTTTTGCTAAATAAGCTGTGCAGTTTCCTATGAAATATTCTTGTGTGGAATATATCCATGCTGCACATCTAATTAGAAATGCCCAGACTAGAAGTTTGTTCAGTTGTTCAGTATCCTCAAAAGATACTGAAGATGCTGACATATAATGTTCAAATACTTTCCCACAGGCAGAGGACGGCAGTTGCCTCAGTATTCCCAGTATGATATACATTTACAATTCCCTTACATCATTCCTCCAAAGGTTCCACACAGCACTGCTGACAGGTAACGAGGCTCTATGATCTTTTGCATTTCAGTATTATCACTGCTTTCTAATAACTAAAAATGTGGGCTAGCAAGTACAGGGTATTTTTAATCACATTATAAAACATTCAGAAAATAATCTCATCAGAAACTTCATCCTGCAACTGCAGATGTCTTCAATTTTTCTGAGCACCCGGGGTTTCAGACACAAGTGTAGCTGATGTTTTCTCAATTAAGAACAAAAGTACTTAACAGTCTTGTGACTTAATTTTGTTACTATAATGTCATCAGGTTTTTCAGTCTCTTTATTTTCCCTGTGCTTTTCAAATAAATAAGAAGAGACCATAATTTGGACCTTTTAGAAATCTGTAAGCTTAAGACAACCAAATCAGGCCCAACTGGTGTGAAGGAGTTCACATACACTTTGCACAGCGATATTGAATCACAAAAGGTTTGGGACCTCAGTAAACACAGCCTGACCCACCCATGATACTGGTTTATCTGTGGTCCATGCACCCAGCACAGCTGTCTGCTGCTTTGGTCCTCATCTGGCAGTTTTGAACAGTTTTGGTGGGACTGCTGAGGCCATGCCTAATTCAACCATTTTTCTTGCATGCCTGAAATGGTACAAAAAAGATTAGATAAAAGGTGGAGGAAGTTAGAGGGGGCCTTTCCAGCCCAGTAACTCAGTTATTTGTTCATGCAGAGGTCCAGGCTCCCATTGAGGTCTGCACTCAAAGGGAGTAGGGAGTCTGAAGGCACTGTCTCACAGCCAAACAAGATATTGCCTTTTTGGCACTTATTGGAAAGCGGTGAGGTACATCATCCCTCTGTGCGAGACAGAGACTTTCACTAGGTTCCTGTGGGTATTAGTAATGCAGTTCTTTCTCAAATAAATGTTGAGGAGGTTGAGCTGCTTTTTCTTTCAAAATAACTTGTCATGCCATGTTTTCATTGCATAGTCTTCCTCTTTAAGCAAGGAACATTGCTGTCCTTGAAGGCACATGCAACCCATAATCTAAAGATTTGTGGGAGAAGCATTACTGAAATGTCATCTCCCATCTACAGATGCTGCAACTGTAATAGAATCTAATACTAATCTGGACTTTTTAAAGATGATGCATTGTTATCAAACAGTTTAGAAGGCTTGGTAGGGTCTGAAACATGTTTATCTGTTTATCTGGCAAGTGTCTGAAGCTCTCTAGAACTGTAAAATTCAGTCCAAACAATCTCATTTTCTGAAAGCTGCTCTTTTCTAAGGAAAAAAAATAATTTACAATAATTTCCTAGAAAGGAAAAAAATGTAAGTGCAAATGTATTGTCTTCCAAGAACAACCTAGATATTGCTGGACACAGCAGCCCAAAGGAACACTGAACTCTATTACTGAAGAGATGTGTATCTTTTAATTGTCTAAAGCAGTTTATGTGCAGTCTAATAGGATCAGTATTAGGAGCATTTGCACTGATATTTAAATGGGAGCTCTGATCCAGCCTTAAGCTCTGTGAGTCCTGAAGACAATACTTATTACAGCAGCATAAGTATCATCTTTAATGCCATTAAAATTAAATAAGAGTACACATCAATTTCAGTGTCAGGAGACATACTGTAAAGATCAACAATAATTCTAGCTGCAGATCTCTCTGGAAGCCCATAAAGCTTGACTACTAGAGTATGAGCTATACAGAATTTAGAGCTGTTTGAGTAGTACTTACAGATATAGAATGCTGTTATTTTGTCTTTTATAGAGCATTTCTGCAATTTAGCAATTTGTTATAGTTGAGTGAATCTCATCATTGTACCCAAATGAGAATACTTGAAAAGTCTTTAACACTCTTATTTGTGATCTGAACCCAGGTACCTCAGATATCTGTGTGTCATATGAATGTTTTCAAATCAGTTGTGAAATTGTTCTATGAATACAGAGAAATTCAGAACTGGTGCAGATGAACTGAAATGCTAACATGACTAAAGAGTGAGATTATCTGGCAGGTCCTGACTACTTTGTGTCACTCCAGTGGTGCAAGGAAACGTAAGTCTGTGCTGTCTGTTGTGCTGTGACTGGTCAATAACTGCTTTATGACTTCAGGCTATCACAAAGCAGATGAAGAGTATTTATGAATTTGGCTGAAACATTCAAAATTATTCTTTCTTGTGTTCATCCAGCTTTGAAGAAAATATGTTACTACATCCAAACTATAATAAAACTAACAGAGTTTCCAGTGCTGAACCAATAATTCTTTTAATAAAATATCTGGCAATAGTTCTTACCTAAAAGTGGTACTCAGAGTGCGCACTTAGGCTCATTAAGGGACTAATGCTGTGGGAGGATGGGTTGCTGCAAATGAGCTGGTTTACAGGAGGTGCCTGTACTCTGTCTTATTGTAAACACTTCTGAATCTGAGCCCTCAAATCTTTCATACAAAAGTTGCCATTGTTCAGGGCCTTCCAGGCATTACTCCTGCAATCCTTCCAACAGGGCCTCCAGCACAGGTCCATCCCCAGCACAGGATCTCTGGATGAGCTCATTGTTCTACTCTCCTTCTTTCCTTAAGAACAATAGTCCTTCTTGTGCTGGGGAATGCAAACAGATAGAGCTGGCCCTGACAACACTTACATTTTCATTTCCCTAATTTGGTGTTCCTTGCATCGACTCTTTTATCTGTTGATATTTAGATGTAAGACTAAATCCTAAGAAAGTTATGTTTCCATGGGGTCACTAATTCTGCCATAATTCAGCTTTTGCAGGTGGGACTCCTAGGAAAGGAACATCTTGACCTAGAGAAATGGACTTTAACAATATGTGCTTCTTAAGGGCATCACTAACAAGCCTCATTAGGCCATAGGAATGAAGGAAAGTTAAACCTGTGGATTAAGAAAGGCACTGGAAGATCTGTGAATACTAGTGAGAATCTTGGTGAACTTAGGAATGATGTTACTGGAACAGGAAGATGGGATACCACAGATTTGAAGGAGAAGAGCAGTGTTTTTGACAAAGGTGTAAGTAGTCCTAGAGGTGGTTGTTATGTTAGAGTGGACTCATAAGGTGAAGTATAGCAGGTTTTGCATGGAAAAGGTTTCTGAAGATTAGATAGTGATTAAGGAGATCTTCCAAAGAAAAATTAAAAAAAATAGAGACTTCACAGAGGCAAAGGCAGAGAGTCTGAGGAGAGGACCAGAGAGCTTAGCTCTGGTTAAGTCACTTAGCCCTGGCTGAGTGTCTTTATTTTTTAGGCAATCTATGGACACAAAACAGAAAGGTTCTGGATTGCCAGGAGCTTGACATCACCGTATCATGAGCAATGTATCAGTTTAAAGCTGGAGGCATACTCATTGACAGTTGTCTCTTCTGTTTCCAGTTTAAGTGATTTGCTATACTCCTACCACAGTGTAATCCAGTAACTGAGCTCTGAAAGCAAAAGATCACAACACAAATGTCTTTGATATTGGTTCCAAGGGAGTCTTTAGATGAGGAAGGACCCCTAATTGTGGTCAGGGTTAACCCAGATTGTCAGATTTGTCATTGTTCAGTGAGGAACTGAAAGGAGTTGGTGGCAAACCCAGCAGTAGCTCAGAGCAGCTTTACCTACAAGTACTCCTTAATACTGGCTGCACTGTTTATTTTGTCACAGATATTTTTCATAGTGTTTTTTTTTTTTTCCAAGTATCTTTTGTTTATTTCTCATTCAGCTGTTAGTTACCAGTATTGTTACGAATGAGAAGACAGGAAAAACACCTCAAAGGCCCTGGGTGAGCTGGAAAGCTTGAGATGGAAGCTTCTTGTTTCATGTATCTTCTCCACTTCTTTGTGCTGTAATAGGACTTTTCGTCATGGCCAGGACGTGCCAACACTAACACAGTGTCAGCAGGTCTCTGCAGGTGTGTTCTGCAGACAAGCAGATCACCTCTACCACCAGCCTGGATTCTGAGAGGATTCAGAGTACTTATCATGGATGATGTGAGGAAAAAACCCCTTGCCTACAGGGAAGACTTTGGCAAATCCCTTCTCAAGGACGGCCCATTAACCTGAGTGAAGTAGCTGTTTTCATGGATAGCCTTCTATCATATTAGAGGTGGTAACTGAGGAATTAATCTTTTACATGTGTAAATATGAAAAATATCTGTAAGGTCAATATGTGAATAAACAGCATTTATTTATCTTTTTTCCATCAACCCATTAATTCACCCTTATATATTAGTGAAGTGTCAACGCATGCATTAACAAAAAGGAAAATCCCAGTGAAGTTTTCTAAGGCAGTAGCATTGCTGCACTAAGGATCACTGAAACAATTTCTTGAGCAATAGCCTCCAAACTACCCCACAAAGCTACATCATTCTGGAGTTCTAATAAGTAAATGTTTATTAATCTATTTCAAATGTTACACACAGCATAACCTCCAGTTGCTGTAATGTCTTGTCATGGGAAATGACAAAAGCTCTTTCTAAAGACCTGGAAGCAGGAAGCAGATTTCCCTAAATACGTCTCACAGCAGCTTAGCAAGCTAAATTCATAATATTCTTGTTGATACTAGGTGAAATGAAAAGTATTTTTCTACATTCTATAGGCAGTTTAACTTTTGCTGCAGAAGTTAGTTTATTACCAAAAGTGTATGTGTCACTGATGAGAGGTTTAATAAGACTTGTAAATGAGAAGTGCAAGTTGTATCCTGTACAGGGTTTTGCTCATCAGAGGTTTGACATCTCTGCCATGGTAGACCCTTGTCATTTGTGCAGGAGAACAACACCTCATTACAAAGCATTTAATTTTTTTCCATTGTCTTTTAATCTCCTTTCACACTCACAGTTTAACTGAAAGACACTTTTTTCAAAACATGCTGAATTGTGCTGATTTGGGATCATACATCAATGCAACTGGAACAAGGTTGAAACTGACAGCTAAAATATTTTCATACATAATCAGAGAAGTAACATGAAACCTAGGAAAGGACCTTCTGAACAAGAAAGGATGGCTACTGCCTGAAATGTGACTGAAATGGCATTGACATAATATGTGTGTCTAGTTTATATATTTTTAAATCCTTGGAGTGTAGATCTCTACAAAACTGTGGCTTTTCTTTATTTAGCTTGGTAAAAACAATATTTGTTTCTCTCAGAGTGTTGTACATTGAGAACATAGAAGACAGAAGTTAACATTAGTGAAGATTACTACAGAACCTAGGGGAATTTGAGTTGAGTTTGCAGGGTTGTCAACCTGCAAATGGACAATAACTCACTTCTAATGGCAATCCTTAAAATCTTTTCCAGTCTGAGTTAAGGATACTTCTTTGACAGCTGGTTTCCCTAGCAGAAATTCTGCGACCATGATTCTGCATATTCTGCATGAAGATTTTCAATAAAGTAATAGTCACACTGTGAAACTAGACATTTCAAAAAGTCATTCGGGTTGTTAACACTGAAGGATGGAAATAAGTGTTTTTTCAGTTTGAGGGAAGTTTATCTTATATAAGAAAACATTAAAAGGAAATCCAGCTGTTATAGCCCTCTAAGCAAATTCACTCTACTTATTAGGAAAATTGATGACTTCATTTTAACTGTTTCTGATTCAATTATGAAAAGGTGATGCACGTCTGCAAATCAGGAACAGTAGAGCCATGGTCACCAGTCATGGAGCAGCAGAGTAGGTGTTTGTGCATGTTGCAATGTGCTGTTGAGCTGAGCTCACAGCAAAGGGGACAGGACAGGGACAGCATGTTTGAGGATGATGGCTGCATGAAAAGATGAGTTGTACTTCCCAAATTATATATAAAGAAGATTAAAAAAGAGAATTATATTTTCCTTCATAATGGATGACAGGTTTTAGTGATTCCAGTTGCAGCTTTAAACAAGGAAAACAGCTGGTCTTTGAGCTGAAAGTATCTTCAGTGTCATCTTGTCCTTCCTGTCTAAGTATCCCCCTGTATGCACTGTCATCCTGGCTGATCCCATCACCCTTCCAGTCTTCTCCTTAAGTAGTACTGGGGCAGTTAAAGCAATTATACAAGCAGAGTAATTTATATTGTGACCTGAACCATGAACATTCACAGCTTAAGAGCTCTGGGCTCCCCCTGGTTAGTGCTTGCTTTTGGCTCATAGACAAACCTCACCCTATATATCTGCACACTGGGAAGTAGCAGCAAAGGTTAAAGGTTATAGAGAGATGGAAGAAAAACCAGATATCTGAAGGAGAAGTGAGAATAGGAGAGAGTGAAATTATTGAACAGGGCTAAACTGTGGCAAAGGGTACACAGTAAATATTTGAGGCAGAACAGGGAGATGTAAATATAGGTAGATGCTTTTCTGCTGCTCTCCCTGGATCCTGACAGCAGCACAGGATGATTTCAGCCATCCACACAAACCTTCCTTACAGCCACTCCATTAATCACTTGCTGCTGCTGCTGTGTGTGAAACACAGAGTGAGAAGGGTACTCTCGTTAGCATGTAACCATCCTTCATTTCAGTTCACAATGCCAGTCACATGCAGCAATCCAAACCAGCAGCACTCTAAACCTCAGGGAAAAAAGCATGAGTCAGAAGAAAGAAAGAAAAAAGGTTTCCTAGGACAGTGGAGGAAGATAATGGGAGACGTATTGTTTGCAGAAAGGACATAAGGCAGGGACAAATCTCAAATTTCTCTGCAAAATGGGACAATATATTCAAACATTTTCTGCTGAAATCATGCCTAAAATTAGTCAGGATGAGAGTTTTCTGGTTTTTGGTGGGTTTTTTTTGGTGTTTTTTATTTGTTTGTTTGTTTTGGTGGTTTTTGTTTTTGTTTTGTTTTGGTTTTGATTTGGTTTGGTTTTGGTTTTGTTTTGGTTTTGTTTTTTGGTGTTTTGTTTGTTTGTTTGTTTTGGGGCTTTTTTTTTTTCTTTCTTTCCTTTTTTTTCTTTTAACCAAACTTGAGCATTACTGAAAGACACAATAAGGCCTAAGAACACACTATTGTGGGACACTCTCTTTTCATACAGGGCTGAGTCTTGCAGGTATCTACAACTGAGATGTGGCCGGGTTTCCTGTATCAGAGGGAGAAGTTTAATATTTGAATATTAAGAGTTGTAAAGAAGAGAACTAGATGTGGCAGCTTAGGAGTACAAAGGTCTTGCATTCTTCCATGAATCAATTCTTATTGTCTTCATGTCATCTGCATTAAAATTTGTAAAACTGCTGTGCTGTGTATGGCATGGACAGCTGTGTATATTGCACTGACATAAACAAATGTCAGTCAGTTGTTGCTCTCTCCTGTTGTACTTGTGCCAGTTTATGACATTATGGTGGCTATCTCTGTTATGAAAGAAAAAAGAGCATCCAGAGAACTGGAATAGGTTTCCAGTGGGGAAAAAATATCACTACTTAGAAAAAAAAAACCAGGTTAAATATTAAATGACCATTTTATTCTCCCAGCATAAAATATATGAATCTATGAGTACCTTTTCTGTATAAATTTTTTGTTGTTCATATCATCAGGTCTATTTCATTTATTCTACACTTGACTGTTAACTAAGTGGTAGATAAAGTTGATTGGCTGAACTGAACCAGTTACCTCTAAAACCCAAAAACACCTGTGCTTTTTCTCTTGATAGGGAATTTTGAACACTACTAACATATAAGCCTCTGAGTTGAAGCATGTTAAAGAAGTTAGAGAAATTAAAGTTAGTTAACTTTTTTCAGATAAAATAAAATATAAAACTTAAAAAATTTGCTTCTTCAAATAGCCTGAATTCCCTTTTCATTGAGGATGCTTTATAGAATACAGGCAGTGTGGAGTGGTTTTATGCTGGATTCAATTTATGTCTACTTGAAAGACAAGCATCACTCTGCTTAAATGAGGATGAGGATCTTATCCAATATATGTGTGTACTTTGAATTATGAACTAATAAATGAATCTAGTGAGAAACATCAAGTCTCAGATGGTCATGGCTCAATGACTTAATCGTTTCTCTTTACATTTTATTATTTCTGTATATGAACTACAGGCACTGGTCATCTACCAATATACCACCAAGCAAAGTGATGCTAAAACATAGAATAAAAAGAATTGAAACTATCACAAAGACCTTACACAATAATTGAACTCGAAGTCCTAAAAGGAAAACTCCTAATTTCACTGTAGTTGTTTATGAAAAACTGTCACACACCCAAGGTCCGTTTAAGACCAAGGGAGCTTCTGCTTTTGTTTCAACTCTTTCAAGCAACTCATTAGGATTGTCATGTTTTGCTCAAAAAGGATGTCTTGCCCTTTGAGTCTACTTTAGTGGTCTCCATTCAATGATGTATTAGCAGAAGTTCAAATTTTTTGTTCTTTCTATCACCTTGTTAAGAAAAGACTAAGTAATTTACCAATAGATAAATATTCTAATTGATTTCAGAGGGATTTGTGAGTTCACAATGCTGTAGTGAGGTTCACGTTTTAAATTCTAACAAGCTCCAAAACTGACCAAAATTAAGGTTGTTTGGTTTGGTTTTTGTTTTTTTCCCCTGCAGCAACTAATGATAGAGTTATAGTGTGGCATAGAAAAATAGCAATAAAATGAGGTATGTGTTTACATGACTCAGTGTGACAATATTCATGTTTACAATTCAGCAAAGTTGAGAAAATATTTCTTTCCTGACCCTGACACAACACATTGGCAGCCTTAGTATAAAATGTGCATTCTTGAGCCTGCAGGTGATTCTCACTGTGGAAGACCTTGTATTCACAACTACTCAGTAAAACCTGAGAATTGTTAAAATGGAGGATAAAATATAACTTCAGAAGAATATTCAAAGAAAGCCACTCTAAAGTCAAAATCCTCAAACTAGATTTAAGTTTTTGAAGTGAGGCGATTCACCTCAAATAGGAGCAAATAAAAGATACTTTAAAAGCATAGGATTAAAAAGTAGACATAAAAGAACAGTGATACTCTCTTTTCAAGTAATAGAACAAACTATATTATGAGCAGCATTTTGAAGTGTACATCAAACTGATTTTCTCCTCTTTATCCTTTTTAATCTCCACCAGATGCAGTTTCTTTAAATTCAAGTTTTACATTCCTAGCCATAACTTGTCTGAACACACGGAGAGAGCATTGAGAGACATTAGTGGCATTCTTTTTCTCTTTCTTTCTCTGTCATTCTATTTGTTACAGCTGCTGAAGGCTTATCTTCTTAAGACTCTCAGTTTTATAGACTTGGTTTTCTTTATTTTCATCTATGTTTTTAGATGTTTTTATAGGCTCCGAAAAATTCCATGCCATTTTATTTTTCAATTTTTGCAGTGAAAAAGATGCACAGACACACAGACATACATACTTACATAAAAGCCTATGTAAATAAATGTGTGTATGTATATGTATATATGTATATAAATGATCTCAAAGAAAATCTGACGTGATTGTTACTGGTATG
>VWYO01018834.1:122835-188439 GCA_013400275.1 Rhadina sibilatrix
AAAAAAAAATTCCAGGGCTCATTAACAAAGCTTCATCTCCTGGTTTGCCCCAGTTTCCTTGACACAGTATCAATGTTTGTTACCCTCTGTACTGTTCTTAGCCTTACAGTCGGTGAGAGGACATGCAGCTGGATGTCGCTGCTCATCAAAAGCTTGTGCTTGTCTCTCCTCCTTTGCCCAAGGAAGGCTGTTATTACTCAGCCATAATGATTTTATTTAAAAGCAGCTCCACTCTATCCAGCCGTTCACAGTATTGTGCATATACACACAAACCATTATAGTATGCAAACCATAAATTTCTCTATTCACTTTTACCTTCCCCTGTCCTGTCCAGGCTAAGATATAATCATGGATTTATTTTGAATTAGCTTTTCAGAAACTCATATTAAAGACTGGAAAATATTGAAAAAAAACAGACTTTTTTTCTCATTTATACAATATTTAGAGGCAGATATTATTCCCACAGGTCCTAGAACCAACAATTCTAGCTCCATCGCCAAAAGGGAAAAATAACTTGAATGTGATGTGGTGGTTAATAGTGTCATATTACTGTGCTTTTCTCCATGTGACACACTAATACATCAATATGCAAAAAGTAAAACGGTGTTAGTATCCCAGAAACTCTTGTACAGTTTCTAACTACAGGCATATTTTTTATGTTATCACTTGGCATAAATCTGGCAGTAAGAGGCCAAAAATGCCTTCCTATTTCATTGCTGTACTGAAAGTCCACAAAACCTCTACTCTTAAAAGTCTGTCAGATATGAATGAGGGTCAGAGGAATACAAAACTCTTACACATGAGGTTAGGAGAAGTAGATCTTTAGCAGGAGAAATGTTGCAGCACAGACTGTGCCACACCAAATGGAGAAAAACCACAGCCAGGGAGTGATGGTGATGTAGCCATAATAAAGGCTTCTATGAGTGGTGGTGCCAGCAATGAAATTGTCTGTAGTGGAAATAAAGGAAAAAAAAAAAAAAATAAAAATACAGACAGGTCTCCAGAGTGAGAGAAATCAGAGAAAAATCCATTCCGTGACTCCACGACACTCGTGTCTGTATCTCAGCTGCCGTGCAGATCAATTNCTGTTTGTCGACAAGAGGACAGAGAGACCTGTTGAAAACAATTTTTGGTGAACAGTGGCCTTTATAGAAAGTTAATTTGGGAAGAATTTGCCTTTAAATTACCTTTATAAAACATAAAAGTGAAAGATTTAAAGGGGAAGAAGGGATTTTAAAAAATGGGCAAATGTTTTTGGGTCACTCTTTGTCCTCAAAACTCTTTTTATATCCTGAAATGAGGTAGCACTTTCCAGCAACTTGTACTCTATTCAGAGACCATATTTTGAGTTAATTTTGAAGCAGCAGCTCAAAAAAAGTCACCTTTTTAATATGCAAGCCAAAATATGTTGAAGTACCTAGCTCACCAAACATATTTTTAGACAAAAGTTCTGCGGGTCAAGTTATATGCAGTATTTGTGCAGGCCTTTTATGTTCAAGAATGTGCCCTTGCCAGTACTTCTATCCAAATAATTACATGGATGTAGATGTTATATAAAGTAAAAGTTATGTCCCTAAAAGTAAAAAAAAGCAACTTTTGGGAGCCAAACCATTTGATCAATTTTAGACAAAACCTCAAAAGTAATTATTTGTTCTTTTGTCTATGTACATGCTCACACAGCTGCAGGCTCCACCTCTCATGGCTGCTGTGAAAAAATTAATGCTGCTCTTGCTGAAACTAGACATCAATGTATTTGGGGGAAAAAAAAGAAATGTAGTGTTGATTTGGAGTAATTTCTTCTCTCAAATAAGCCATATGACAGACAGAATGGGTTGACATTCTTTTCAAAAGAAGACATAAGGCAAAAACCCAGCCCCAAAATAAACAGAAAACTCATCTTGGAAAAAGTAATAATAATAAAATTAAAAACTCATTTTAAATTAAATCAGAAAAAAAAAAATAATGTTCATCCTGTGCTGTTGCAGTGTCCCTGAAGTCCTAGAAAATCCATTTCACTTTAAAATATTAAAACAAATTATTTTGAAAAGCAGATATACAAAATTACTATAACATTTGGTTTCTAACTTTTTTCTTCAAATACTATACACCTCATAACTGTTTTATCTGATTAATACAAATACAGTGCTCTTAGTGACCACAAATGAGAAAAAGTAGGATTTTGTAAATCAGTGCACACCATTCCCAGATAAGGGTGATATCCTAATGCCAAACTTTCTCACTAGATACGGTGAGAATTTATTTCAAGCACATTTGTACTGTTACCAATTCTTACCTATCCAGTGAAGTCCATATTTGCTTTTGTTGCCATCTTTTTCTGTCCTTTTCAGAGACTGGGAGGCATCAGGCACCCTGAAGTCTTTCAGGTTTGCTTATTCACTCCTCTCTCCTTGTGTTCTTCTGTTGTCTTTTGGGCTCTCTCCCCCTCTCTCAGACCTGTCTAGTCATCATTTATTTTGTGCCATGACTTAGATGGCTGCTTTTTAATTTTAAGGGCTACCCTGACATTCAGGTGGATTTTATGTCATTTACAGTAGGGTAGATAGTGATCTTCTGCTGAAGATCAGCAGAATCTAATTTGCCCCACTAAAAAGGTGCAGAGCGTGTTAAACTAAACTGTGCAGCACTCAGGGGTTAACAGGGTCCAACACGTCCACTCCATTTAATTCTTTTTACCTTTTATTTTTTCTTCCTTCTTTCACCTTCCTATCTGTTTAATAATTTATTTTTTCTTGCTAAAAATGAACATTTTATAGCAGTCCTTGTTTTGATTTGGCCATTCATCCAATATATCTGGAACATGCCACAGAAAAACTAGACTCTTTAAAAAAACTCTGAAACCAACAGTAAAGACACTATAGGATTTTCACCTTATGTACAGCCCCCTCCTTCAATCTGTGGAGTCACCTGGGCAGTGAAAACTGTTGTTCAGGATCTGCTTCTGTTATCAGAACAGTGGGAGTGTGATGGGTTTTGTCTTCATGAACCTGTAAGATTCAATACATCAGAACAAATCCGTTTATAAAGGGTATTTACATATTGGCATGATACAATTCTAATTTCCATATGAAAATTAAGAGGTAAATTAGACTAAAATAAGTTACAAGATAATTTCTTTTCAAGAACATTTTATCCATAGAATAAAATAGCCTTGTGGGAGAGTAAAGGATGAAAAAATAACCTTCAAAAACAAAAAATGGATGTTTAATGTATTTGGGTTTGGGGTTATTTTTTAGAAACTGGTCTTTTTATCAGATCTTTATCTGGTCTGTCATGGTCTTCCTGGTTTCCTTTGGTGCCTTCCAGAGACATTCTCTGCTCAGCCTTCTTTTTGTTTTCAATAAAGCAGAGCTAGGCTACTTGCTACCCTTTCTCTTCTCCAAATAATTTTTTTTGTGCTGCTCTGGACAAATTATATCATTAATAAAGAACTCGAAAATAATGTTGACCTCCCTACAAATAAATTGGCTGTATTGTTAACATTTAGCTATCAGCCCTTTTAGTCTTGTGCTTTTGATCTCCTTTTATAAATAGCCAAAAAGGAATGCAGTTGAAGTCTTATTCAATCTGAATGTGTTGTGATAATCAACCTTACACTCTATTATTACTTGGAAAGTTTTGACTGATCTAAGTGTGTAATCAACTATTGATTCATGTTTAATAACAGCCATATCAGGACAGCACTCAAAGCTTTATTATTTTGCATTTTTTGCCCTTAAATCACTTGCATTAATCATGTTTGATGACTGAATATTCAATACTCATGACTTTCCTTTCCTTTTTCCTTTCCACCTCCTTCATTTTGCACTTCTATAGCTTCTTTGATCTTTTATTGTCAAGTCTAGAGCCAGACCAAAAATCAAATAAATCTTGTTTTGCCTTATTCATTTAAATGTCAAAGGATCAGACTGTCAGTATCTGCTGCAGAGTCCCTAACACAGGCAAAATAACAGATATTTCTGGGATGGATGCTATACAAAGACAAGAAAAAGAAGAGGAACAATCACTCCTGCATCAGTGGAATACTATATCTGTGCTTTTTATTCAATCTCACTCTTCCAACAAAATATATTGGTTGAATTGAATATATAAGTAAATTGAACTCTAATTTTTCAGATTTAAATTAAGTCTAGGACCCAAGGTTAGAAAAAATTATGTTCAAAAGCCCACATCTCTGGAAGTGGGATGCTTCTCTGTGTGACTATTTGTTCATTTTTCATTTTGGGATGAAAAGATGTCTATTTGCTTTTTCACAGGATACAAAACTAGATGAAAATATCACAAGAGTTTTTTAGTTTTCCTTGCTACTCTTAATGCTTCCAGTATTGCTTTTACAAAGACGTAAACTTTTCTAAAACAGTAAGTTTTGCCTCTGTCTTCATTCCAAAGGCAGGGAACACAAGGGTTAATACGTACAGACATAGCCGAGTTCCAGGGAGGAATCTGTCCATTTTCAGAATAGAAATTGAAGAAACGACAGAAAAGAGACTTCTACTGATGCCTTAGGTTCTGGGTTTTTCTGTCTTGTTCTGGTGGGTAGTTTTTGCCTTTGTATTAAGTGGTGCTGGGATTTAATCACAGGGTGATGGGGGAAGGGCAGTTTTGGTTCTAGCAAGGGACTCGCGTATTAAAGGACACTCTCCGAGCTCCAGGCCCCAAAGATAAACAATGCAGAAGAGAGGAGGCAAGCAGGAAGGATGGAACACCATGATTTGGAGTTGTTGATTGAACAATGGACGGGGGGTATGCAAATGGACTGAAACTTGTAAAAGGTGGGGAATCTCTGACTCTTCCTCCTTTTGCTGCCATCCGGACAGAGCCACTGCTGTGGCTCTGGTGCTGCCAGGGTGCGGCCTTGAACGTCTTTAATAAATGTTCACCTTATTTTTATAACTCTGTCTGACCTCTGTCTCAGCCATTAAGGCAACACTATGGCTGAAATTATTCACCTGTCCCTACATTCTGCCTTTTTATTAAAAGTAAGAGTTTTCTTCCCATTTTTTCTAATGTCAATGGTTTCAGGGGTCCTGCCAACCTTATTTTGGTTCCCTTACTCTGTACTGGTGCTGAACTGGAGAGTTTCATCTCTGTCACAGATGCAGCAGTGTCAGAACTCCTTGCAGTCAGCATATCTTCAGGTTGCTCTTCTTTTCTTGGGTGAGTCACACCTACAACAACATTTTGCACTGCTCCCTGAACCTGCTTTACCAGATTCTGACCACTCTTCTCAATGAAAGTCATCAAGATTGTCTATAGTAATAAGCTGTCCTACAGACTCAACACATTCAATCCAGTGGTAAACACTGGGAAACTCCCAATGTTTAATGACAGTGGAATATGGTAAATCCTATTTAAAATATTTAATCCACTGTACATTTTGTCTAAGGAATGTATCAAGTTTAACATTAATTCACCAAATTTTCATGTCACTATGTTATACAAAATTACAAGAGCCTGAGATGGCAACTCACTTATGGGAGGCCTTTTGAAGAAACATTTCTCCCAGTAAAATTCTTATTCCAGCTTTCTTCTCAATACATCTTAAAATTTTGAAGACAGTTAATTATGGAGAAAATGAAGATTGTGTGAAGGAAGATGACTATAGTATAATATTAAAAATTTTAATATAAATTCATTATTTGCACTCCTGAAAATATATATCTCAATTCCAGCACTTGAGAACAATGATTATTTCAGTGAAATAAGGAAAGATAATATTTTATCTTCTCAATAGTTACAGTCAGTATTTATTGTGGAATATAAACAGTCAATGACAAATGACCTCTTTTAAGAACCTTGTGGTTCTTTTCCCCCTCTTAGGTTGATTTCTCTAATTGGAAAGGAAAAACGTACAATCTTATCATGGAAATTATCTGGTCAATAAGGCTGAAGATGGAAAAAACCACCTTGCACTACAGAATCTCTCTATAAAGGATGAACTTCTCTGTGCATAGACATATTAGAAATAGGTGCACAGGTATATACCCAACTCTACGATAATACCCTGGTTACAGAAGGGAAAGGTCAATAATGTATTACATCATCTAGGAGATGTAGTCATCTAGAGAACTAGAAATCCAACTATGACTGGATTTTTAGTTCAGTCAGAGTGAAGATGCACATGAGTGTCCTTTAACCTAAAAGAAGAATCTTCTGTTGCCAAGATTCATAAAGGCAAAAGAAAATCAAAACGCATGCTTAGAGAAGAAAGTTATTAGCAATATCGGAGTTATCTCAGCAAAAGGGATGCTACCAACTTCCATTAGTCATCAGTGTTATTTTACTATATTTGAAATGAGTCTACATAAATGAGGTAAGGTTACAAAATAAAACATAATGATCATAACATGGAAGCTAACACATTTTACAAGAAATTATTGGAAATGGGACAATCATGGAAATGTTTTCCTCCTTAGATTCCCGTGTGAATTTGGAATGAGCCCTGCTGTCCCTGCTGCAAGATGAGCACTAATTTGCTTAAAATTTTACCATGGTCTCCAAAGTCCTTTTGGAATCTGTACTCTCACAGAGATAGACCCTTCCAGTCCTTTCAAGCATAGCCTACCCTTCCTAATATTACCTACCTAAGTCCATGTTTGGGTATACCACAGTGCACTTGTTGCCAGATCTCTCAGTGATTTAGTTTATTCCAAACTGGTCACCTGCCCTCAGTCATTGCATCAGAGTAATACTATGTGTCTTTCATGTGTCTTTCCAAGCCATTAAATTTAGCAGATCAATAGATCCCAATAGATTCCAATTACAATTTTAACAACTTAGTGATGATTTTTTGTAATAATTTCTGGTAATTTCTAGTCCATTCAGTGTATATTACATTCCCATTAGTTTACTTCTAGATAAAATGTGTGTAATTTTATATGCCCACAATATTTCCTAATATTCCTAATATTTCCTAAAGAACCTTCCTGCACTTAATTAGAAATTCTGCCCTTTCTTCAGTTATTATGGATTCTGTTTAGTAATAGTAGTGGTGGTGGTGGTAGTAGTAGTAGTAGTAGTTAAAAGTTACTTTCACTCCTCTGGTGATACATATTTCTTAAGTGCTGTAACTTTATTGGTTGGATTGCATGGCTTTCTCCTGCTATCAACACTTAAAGTTTTCTTAGTTTTATGTCTGTCCTTTAACAAATTTTTATAATCAGTGAAGTTGTAATTATAGACTTATGAGACACCTATCAAAATGTTCTTGATGTTTCCTAATTATGAAACATATTTTTCTATTGCATTGTCTCTTTCATCTGGCTGTAGCCACTTTATCCCCACTTACTTGAAACAGCTTTTTATAGATGACTTCTATGTATTAATGGACAGAGAGATTCTGACTCAATCTCAAGACCCTCTGAAGAGTGACACATAAGCTCTCAACCTCTCAGCTGAATCCTCACCTTATTCTTAAACTTTCTAGCTCCCAGGACTTGCAGCTGTGGCCCTGATGGTGTTGATATGATTACCCTCCTGAGTTCAGGATACCCTCAAAACCAGTTCCCAAAAGGATTGCATTTCCAAGTCCTGAGTCTGATTACATGTTCTTTAAAGTTCATAATACAGAACTGATGAGTCCATCACCTGGAAGATGATACAATGGCAACCTTCAAGACTAGTCCCTTTCCTATCTCAGAATCCTTTGCAAAAATATACCAGTGCACTGAGCTCCTACATTTTTTTATTGCCTACTCATAAATACAAATGACAATTCTGTCTGCAAATCTGATTGCATGCCAACCATCTGTAAGAGAAGAGATGAGTGGCTTGACAGACTCTCATCTTCTACATCTCTGCAAGTACTCTTTGAGCTTCACGAACAAAAATTTTTGAAGTGATAATTGCCCTCAGTACAATCTGAGACAAATGCTGGGCTCAGTAGATGGAGTGGGTGAGATGACAGACAATGTGTTCCCTTTTGTAATTCAAACAAAGTGACCTTAAAGCTACAAGGCACCAGTTTTCCCTGGAATTTTGACCTCTTCCTAACTTCACAGCTAAGCGTTGAACAAGCAAATTAAACAGTACTTCATCCTGAAGTTCAACCAACTTTTTATTTCAGAGTGTCTGATGAGAGTACAACAGCTTGAGTGATTTAAGGTTGGGAAATAGGATCCCAATTCTAATCAATATTGGTCAGGATCTTCTGGAGATCTGATAACCTTGTAGTGACTTGTTGACTATCCGTAAGAGGTGAACAGAGGGATTCTAACCCCTAAATAACTCTCAGAACCTCCTAAACATCATTAAATCTTATCCTGAACTACAGGTATCACCGCTGCCAGCACTCCTCTCCAGCCTGAATAGGGGACTGTCATCATCACCACTGCTTTCACCATCAGTATGAGCCCTGATGATGGTCACTGGCAGAACTAGAGCTGTAAAAGAACTGTCATCATCATCTTTCTCGGTGTGCTTTCTCCACCACTGTGAGCATCCAGACTGAATTCCAGTACTACTCTCATCTAAACCCCAAGTCCATGGTGAGGGTGTCTAGCCAAAGTCTTAAAGGAGTTGAGACCGTGGTGGTTATGAACACTAACTCTACTTTTCACCCTGTAAATTCTGACAAGTATGTTGGTTAAGTGGACCAGTGAAGCTTGTAATTCTCAAACTCTATAAGCTTGTGCAGGGCCCTCAATAAAGGGCCATAAGGAAGAGGATAAGTCTCATAAAGAAACCAACTCCCTAATCCATTGAAGTCTGCAGTATATGCCAAAATAAAAGCTCCCAAATGAATTAGAGAATCAAGTTGCAATCATAAGACCAGTAACCACTCTCACAGTCCATATAAATGCCCATGTCTATGAAGAAACCGACTTCCTACATGACTGCAGTCCTTGCAAATCTCACTAGTAAGCTGGAAAACACAGATTTTTCAAGCCCTTTTTTCCCTAACCCTATCCTTACTATAATGGTAATTAGAGCCAGGAAATAAATCCCTGTGCTAAATAAGATCCTATTATTTCGATCCTATTAACACTATGGCCTCTTCCTAGCCCTGTAGGCACTTTTGAAACCAGAAGTAATCATGACTCTGAATGTGTGCATTCTCAAATTCTAACCCTAACAACACCCCGGAATTCTAACCCTAATTAAACTTAACTTTAATTATTGAAGTACCGGTTGTAACGTAAAAGAAAACATGAGTCATTGGACCTTTACCTAATTCTGTGTTCCCTTCAGTGACTGTTAATGAAATGGAATTTTGAAGGTTTATTCCCAAGTCATTCCCCAAACTCACACTCTACTCCAGCCTCTACTTACAGCCTGCAGTTAATGAAACATATGGTACTCTCTTCTGTGAACAGCATTCCCTTTTCCTAACTTTTAATTCTGCAGTAATGAGCTGAACTTTTGAAGCTCTATATTCCAAAATTCTACACGAAATTGCAGCCTTAGCTCTAAAGTTAATTGTAGCAGAGTGACCAGTTCTTACCAGTTTTACTAAACCATAACATCAAATCTAATCCAAAGATTAAGATGGATTTGTAATGATACATATTAAAAAAAACCCAAACAACAACAACAAAAAACAAACACAAACAAAACAGAAAGAAAGTTAATAACAAAAAGTAGCGTTGATGCTCATCAGCTGTCACTCACTCCCTTTCTCCAAGGCCTGTAAAAGTTAACAATAGATTACAGGAAACTAGAAGGTTTTAGAAGTTCTGAATTCCTATTTCTGTCTGGTTCTTGGGCCTTAGAGAACCCAGTAATGAATTAGATAATTAGAAGTTGCATTCCCAAACTCTAGTCAAGCACTTTATTAGTCAAACCTTTTTACTATAATAACAAATCTCTACACAAAAAGACAATCTGATGAATTTTTAGCACCTAACTCCTTGAACCTCACAAAATACAGCTGTAGATTTGCTTTCAAATCAGTAGACACCAGACCCTTAATCCTCAGCTTTAGTTATCACCAAAAGACCAATCTATGCAATAAAAAAGAGTGAAAAGGCTTTGGCCTAACCCCAGGAAAGAATCAAGTGTTAAGGTAGCTTCTTGATGTAATCTTGATTTGAAATATTTCTTCTCTAAATATAATTAGAAATAAAGCATTCCAACATTAGATACAAATACAGAGGCGTAGAGATGCTGCTGACACCACTTTTGTTTTGACTTTTCCTGTCTTTTTAACGTGAAACAACCAGCACTTGGGTTCAGTTTATAGCATGAGAATCTTTGGAAATTTTTGCTAGTGAAATGGTTATAGAAGACTGTGTAGAGTGAAGGGAACTAAAACAAGTATGGTGTTTTCTATACTGGGTAATGATAGAATCAGTCTAGCTCAAAATATTTTCAGAAATACAAATTTGGGATTTTTTTTTAGAAGGAACAAGACTGTTCATTACAATATTGGAGGAAGAAATAAACTAAGCTTTGCTTAATGTAGAAAAGTGGAGGACCAAAACCTGGGAGTAATTTCCACAGTTAAATCCTAACAGCATTATGAAATATGGTTTGTATGGTATATCCAAGAGAGATCTTGCTCCTTTCCTTGGCCCCTAGCATTTTAATTGCAGCATCCATTTTCAGATGTAATGCTCTGTTCACAAGAAAGTACAAGGAAGCCATATTTACCTTGATTTTATACTCTTTCCCAAAGTATCTATTCCTGGCCACTGCATAAAACAGATTTAATAATCCCTGGTGTCTGAGGCAGAAAAAACCCCATTTAATAACTCAAGGCCAGACCTCCAGCTGCTGTTGATCTGCAGATCCACTAAAGTCAGTTCATAACCTGAGGCTATGGATTCTCCGTGTTCTCAGTACACATTGAGAATTACAGGATCCAGTCTATTTTTGTACAGGTTTTGAAGATTTCTTGATTATTTTAAAAATAATTGATGTGTCTAATTGATGTACAAACTCAGAGGATCATTTGCCTCGTACTGTACCTGACACATAATTTCTCAAACAGAGATTACTATTAGTCATCTCTCTTCCATGCTTTGGATAGGTCACTAAAGTAACATCAATCTGTACTAAAATAAATTTTAATCTGATCACAGCTACAGCAGTGTAAATGCTTGAGTTCAGTGGAAAATAATCTGTAAATCTTCTATTTAGATTTACTAAGCTCTTCCTTTACCTTTGTTCTTTTTTTATTTGCAGAAAAAAAAATTAGATATTTCAAAATATACTTTTAAAATAAAAGAAAACAGTTCATAAAAATAATATTATGTACTGTAACTTGGTTGTTGAAAGATTTTGATTAAAGAGGTGCAATGAAAAAAAGCAGTGCCACACTTCTGAATATTTAAAAATCTCAGAGCATTTTACACACTGTAAATTAAACCTTATGACACATTAACAGTAATATGTTAAAAAAAAAAATATATATAGACTGTATTTTAGCAGTATAATCTGAGTCATATACACACCCTCCACACTGTAGGAGAGAATATTTGCAAATGTCAGCAGTACATCTGTGGGATCCAGGAAACTTCCCCATGCAGTTGATGATTTCTTGAAGAAATTTGGGACTGCATTATCAAAACAATTCTATTTTCACCACAACAAGGCTGTTTATTTTCAAGTTTATCCAAAGTCCAACGCTTTTTCTCTTCCTATTCCTTTCTTGTGATATTTACTGATGAGCTTGGAGGGGGCTATACATTCTGTAAGCTTAGCTCTGTAAAAGTAATTTATTTTGATGCACTAGCTGATTTTCAAAACATGTCAGTCACTCATCTCACACTTCCTTATTAGTTAGAAGGAGGTATTACTGCTCCCTTCACTTTTCACAGCAATCTCTTTCAGAAATAACTGTTTATTGCTTTGTGCAGTGTATCAGCCAGAGCACGGCCTACATCTACCCTTGCAGGTGTGACATACCTGGCAGCTCAGTGCCAGTCTGCCGGTGCCGCAGCCAGCCGGGTGACACCGAGCGTGGCCACGCGCTCCCTCCCTGCTGGCAGTAACACCACGCTGGCTGCCATCAGGAAATAACTCCAAACTGCACAACTGAATTACCTGGGAGGATATTAGATGGCTTCACTCCACACACAGTGGGTGACTGCTTTACCGCCTCGACACCTCCACATTACAGACCAGGAATAATGGACAGCACCAGGAAACTTCTTGGTACACTGTACATGTATAGAGAAACATGAGACATTTATGTAAAACAGGCTCTGTAATGTATTGCTACTGATAATGACCTTGTGCTGATTTTGGCTGGGGTAGAGGTAATTTATTTCATTTATTCAATTCAATTTCATTCAGTTTATTTCAGCTAGTATGGGACTGTGTTTTAGATCTGTGCTGAAAAGAGTATTGATAATTCAGGGATGTTTTTGTTATTGCTGAGCAGAGCTTGCACAGTCAAGACCTTTTCTACTGCTCATACAACCTTCCTGAAAGAGGCTGGGGCTGCACAAGGAGCTGGGTGGGCATACAGCCAGGAGAGACCACAACTGGCCCAAGGGATATTCCATACAGTGTGATGTCATGCTGAATATGTAAAGCCAGTTGAACACCTGCCTATGGAAAGGGATGAAATTTCATGTTTTGCTTTTGTATTCAGCTTTTGCTTTACCTATTAAACTGTCTTTATCTCAACTAACAGCTTCCCTCATCTCAGTGGTAGCTGCATCCAAAGTGCTGTGTTCCATCCTGGTCTAAACAGAGACAGAATAAAAGGCAGTATAAGGAAGGGCAGCAAGGCTTACTGAACCTGTGCAAAAAACTCAAATAATGCATAAAAAGAAAGAGATAATTTCTTTTAGCTAGAAATGAATAGAAGAGGGCATGAAAATATTAGGCATCTTATTATTTTTATTAGTGATATTTGTGGTATTATTATTATTATTATGACATTTACTATATCTCATGAGACAATAAGACAATGTGGTCTCCTTGCTGAATGATACTGAAACCCAGACACACTTAAGTCAAAGAGTAAGAGATCTTTATGGTAAGAATATCCTGCATTTTGACATGAAATATCAGGGTTTATGTCAGCTGGTATCAGATGTGAAGGTTGCTCCTTTTATGGGCCTGGGAGACACTCTGGCTCCAGGTGATTCCTAACTATCTGCTCCTTTTCTGAGCTCTGCAGCCATAAAACAATGTCATGTAAAAGTGTTGGATATACAAGGGGAAATTCCTCTCAGGATATCTTCCAATATAGAGACATTTGTTGCCCTGGAGAAAGGGAGAAAAATAGGGAGAATATAGCATAATTATAAGCATAAGTCTGCTGTGGAATTTCTGGCACCAATTAAACATTACAGAAGTTACTGTAACATTGCAGTTGAAATATTTTTTCAGAGAATTCCTTGAGTAAGACACATTGTTTGTCTCCTTCAGAATTAAAAATCTGATTTTTTTTTTTTTCATCTAAGGGATAATAATCTCCTTAGCTGAACTTTTCTTCATCTTTGGAACTTATCTTCAATCTATTTCTAAAATCTTCTTATGATGTCTCACTCCTTGCTAACTAATTTCTCTACATTTCCTATTCTATCTCCAATTATAGTTTCCTTTTTAAAAGGCCTCCTCTTCTTTCTCCTAGTTCTCAACATGTATTTCTAAATTCTTACTTATAAACATTGTCTCTGTCTGATTTCTTTTTTTTCTTGCATAAATATCTTGCAATATTATTTTCCTTATTTTCCTTATTTTCCTCCTATCTTTCAGATGCTGTTTCCTCTGTTGCTAAGTCTGTCTGTCCCCCACAGTTATTTGTATGGCATCTATCCTAGATGTGTATCTCCCTTTTTTTCCCGATTTGTTGTTTCCCCTGCAGAATTCTACAGCTCTGTGTAGAGCAGCTACAACCTCTGGGAAGATGAGGGAAATCAATAGTGGTAATTGACAGATGGCCTCTTTTTCTGTCTGATAATGATGCTAAAATAGCAATGAAATCTTTGAATTGTCATAAAAAATTACCACTCTCCAACAGCATGAAAATTAAGTCTCAATCAGGTTAAACCAAACACTAAACTGACAAATCTCTCTGAATAACTCTACAAAGAAGAAATGGAAAAAATACACATGCTAAACAACTAACTCCAACTTTTGATTTCCAACCAAAAAAATGTTCAGGATAGGAAAAAGAGGAGGCTACGAAGTGGCACAGATTGTGAACTATGGGCTGCAGATAGAGCTTGACAGATGTCCAGTGTTTGACAGGCCTCTAGCATTCAAATTACTCTCAGATTAGCCAGCACATCTCCAGTAATAAAAGAGAGTAATGATTTCAGCTCTCTTATTTATTCATTTTACACTGAGTCTGAAAGCCATAAAACACTGCACTGATGGATGTAAATTGTCTCAGACAATTAGCTCCTATTGTGCAAAAGCAAATTTGAAGTCTCTCCAGTTTAATAAGCAAGATGCCTTGGATTGCATTTCAAATATTAGGGAAGTAAACAAAAAGAGAAAAAAAGAAAAAGCTTATAGTGGGCAGACAGATGTGAAGCATCCAGGGTGTGACTGGAAATCGCTGTTAGGAATATAAATCTGCAATGGGGCCACTTCAGCTGCTCAAATGCATATTTGCCTATCCTTTGTGTATATTTGAGTAATAACCTGTTCTTAAAATTATTAACATTTTTTTTTCTCTTCTCTTTTTAGCATTTCTTGGTTTGATTGCTAGGTCTAGACAGAGTCACGATGTTCACCATTCCTTCATCAAACAGTTATTGAGTCTCTTCAGCTCAGAAAACCACTCTGCAGTATCTGTCAGATTTTTTAGTAAAAAACTCCCAAAAGACTTCTACCAATGATCAGTCACCAAAGTAATTCAAAACAGTTCAGAAAATTTTCCTCCTATGGTTCCAAAGACAAGTCAGTCTAGATGCTTTCAACCTGTATTGTGATATTTCTCAAGGTCTATTTTTTACAGCTTTAAGATTTCCTGGGAATGCATCATGGATTGGAAGCAAAGGAATGCACTGTAGACTTGAACCAAAAGTTCAAGGCCTAGCAAAGTGGATGCAAATTCTTACATACAATTGATTATTCATTACATCCTTGCCTTGCTGAAATTTATTTCTCTTGTTTGTCCTGATAGATTTGCATTTGGAGGAGCTTTGAGCCCGGGTCATTCAGAAACAAATTTGAAGGAAGTGTAGGAAGTGATGGCTTAATCAGCTTCAGATTTAAGACATCTTTTATCCTTATGGACATTAAAAATTCATGGTTGCATTTATATAAATGAAAACCATGACAGATGCAGAGCAAATGTAAGGAATCCCATAAGCATCAGAATTATCACCCATTATCATTGCTGGACTTGTGCAATAGTGTACATGGTGTCCCCAGCATGCCAGAATGATGCTGTTGGAGTGCCTAGCACAATATCCTGTGCTGCATATCCAGTCACAGCAGCTCAACAGATCCTCCTTCAGTTGTTTCAGGGCTGTCTTGCCCTGAAAACTGAAAATTGTTTCAGCTTAGAAGACATGTCAAGAAGCTTTGGTGAAGTTGACATTAAAGCTGAAGCAGTAACAAGGGCTGGAACTGGATGGTCTGTCTCAGTTTCCACAAATCAGGGATGGGAAATATAGTTGGGATCTACACATCACCACTTCACAGCAGCACTGATAACTATTCTTTTGCACTCCAGCTCTGTGTTCTGTCACTTCACATCATTGGTTCCAAAGCAGAAAGTAAATTTTTCAGTGTTGTGAGGGGAAAAAAACATTATAAATGTGAGATTAAAATAAATGATATGCTTAATATATCACAAATAACCAATAGAAAAGGAATAAAATCATCCCAGGATAGCTTTTGGTGACCCTGACCTTTGATACTTAGAGCATACTTCATCAGTAAAGGAGGGCTGCAAGGGATATCAATTACTTATTAGAGACAGCAGTTCCTTAAGAAAAAGACCTGGTTTTCCTTTAGCCTAAGGCTTTTTCCACTGCACTAACAGTGCAAATGAACTTGCATAGTGTGTGAAATTTGCATTTACAGTTGTAGGACATCAAAATGGGCTATTGTATATATGTCAATTCTCTCTCTTTCCTGCATTCCAACCCATCTGCTCCTAAGCGGAGAAAGGTTCTGAAGGACACATTTTGTGTATTGACAGCACAAGTGTAGTCAGCTTTTTCTGCAATGACTGTTTCAGCTTGAGGTTGAGTCTGAAACAATAGCTTTCTAAAAAGGGGCTTCTCTGGAGTTTTATTCTTGGAGGTCAAGATAATGAAATAAATGCTTTGCTCAGCCAGTGAAAATTGAGAACAATGTATAAGATTTCATACACACAGGTACAAATTGTGTGTTTAGATCACACATATTTAAAACCCTATGCTTCTTCAAACTCTGAACTGTGTATATGTGTATAAATAAGCTATAGTCTTAATAAACTTTTTCTGGTAAACCAAATGGTTTTGGCATTTGTTTCTCATGTATAAATTTAAATTTTTATTCAGCACATGTTATCTTCTTGCCTTTAGCAAATCTTGAAATAGTACTTGAGACAAGTCCCAAGAGGAACTGTTGACCATCTCTATAAAATATACACTCCAGCTTGGCAGTCTTATCTGTTGTCTTTGCTCCTTTCATGTGTGTCTGGTCAATATCATATTCTTGTTCAGAAAACCAAGTTCAGCAATTATGAGTTTGTTTAAGGAATGGTTATATTTTTTTTTCCTGTATTGTTTACCCTATGCTCTTAATTATTTTGTATTTCAACATTCAGCATAAGCTTTACATAACTTTACATGATTCCTCTTTCTGAAGAATAATCCAAACCATGTTTCTTTTTAAGAGGAAGAAAGAAATGACAAAATCATTAAGCAGACCTGATTGTGTTAATGTCTTTTTTTTTCCTCTCTGTTCTGCTGTTATTTCATAGAGCTCAAGATCATTTTAAAGCTTATTTTAATTTCATTTGCAAAATCTAAGTCAGCTTGATCATCTCCATCAATTTTTGGCAACTTATATTATTATTATATTTCCTAAATTTTAATGTACAACCTTCATTGCTGATTAATATCTTTTTTTTCATTTCCTGTAGGCACTCTGCTTGCTCCAAATATCCTCTTTAAGGTGCTATTAATTGAGCATGAGATTACATAATTTTCATGTCTGTGCAAAGTGGTTTTGAAATCTCAGAACTTAACACATTCCTTTAAGGCCAATATTATAGTTTAGCAAATATGGGTATCTATCAGCATATCTGCACAATCCATACCAGTTGGTGTCAAAGTAGTAATTAAATACAGCGCAAAAGCAAATCAGGTCCTCCAAATGTTAATCTCATTATCACCTTCTCAGCCCTGCTTGCCAGAAAGTTAACAGCCGTTAAAGCTCTGCTGCTCATCCAATCAGAATATTAAATTAATCAGTATGGCCTGACACAAATATTGCCAGTGGTGTTAATCCTTTGCTTTGTACATAGCAAATGGGGAAATAAGCATCAGTCTACAGAGCTTGATGAATTCCTATTAATATTTCAAATCTGCAACACCCTTTGGAATGTTTTATGTCGTGGTGTGCAATGAAAAGTTTCTCAGAGACTGGAAAATGCACCTCATGTCCAGTTCCCAGGCTCCTTCCCTAACACTGCTCACAGATAGCTTCCTCTCTCTTCCCTCTCTCTATGCAATCGCATGACTTCCTGGCAAATTTTTCAAAACATGCCAAGAGTGTCTGAAATCAGATATGATTAGATGGATGTACCCAGAGAGGCTCCAGCACTCAACAGACACATGTTGTAGGGAGACATCTGAACCATAGTGTAACGTTGTTCCTTTAAATATATTTTGGGTATCACAAAAGCTATATAATAATTTTTTTTATTTTTTATTTTTTTCCCCCCATAAGCAGACGAACATGAAAACAGCAACTAAAAGAACCTCCTGTGTTGTAAATTTTGGCTAATGAAAGTCATCATGTTCTCAAAGCCTTGGATACTGTTTGGCCGAAGCCTTTCCCCTGCCTTTGTTATGATAGTTGCATCTAAGCCATGATCCTGTCAGAATTAA
The DNA here is from genome assembly GCA_013400275.1 of Rhadina sibilatrix. Taxonomy (NCBI): domain Eukaryota; kingdom Metazoa; phylum Chordata; class Aves; order Passeriformes; family Phylloscopidae; genus Rhadina; species Rhadina sibilatrix. The sequence goes on from VWYO01018834.1 coordinate 140,811, forward strand.
TCATAGATAATAAAAAAATATTAAACGTACATAATTCCACCTATCATGTAGATGCTTTCATTTATAAATAATGCACATCTATAAAGAGCATGTTTACAACCTTCCAGAATTACAGCTGTTTGTGCACATCTCTGTTTATGGAGGGATGTATATACACGAGAATGCACATACATGAGGGAACCTGTATACATATATATCCATGTGTAGAGAGCTACTGAAATATTTTTAAATGTGCATATTTATATAAACACAAAATATACATACAGGCATGTACTCATGCTGCAAGAGGAATAAATATTCATTGCTCATTTTAATAATTCATCATAATAAATATTTATATAACATACACAGTGATGTGTTGTGGTATAAATGTTTTAGTGGCATGAGTTGGGGCTGAATACATTATTTATGAGTGACAAAGCCACAACTAAGTCATGCAGGTCAGCAATAAAATCTTTCCAATTCACTCTCATGGAATTATTACATACTATCAAAAGAAGAACTATTTATCAGATTTCTAGAACTGTTAAAATTTTGTTATTCTTGTTTTTTGTGGTTTTTTTTTCTATTAATGCTCCTGTTTCTGACCAGAAATAATCCAAAAAGACTGCAAATATGTACATAAAATTAACATTCTTTTATTTTGGTAAATACAAAATCAGTTTCATTCATTAACAGGACTAAAAACAGCATTGAAACAAAAGCTTTATTATGCTGCAATTACCTATAAGTTTTGAAAGTAAACCTGTGATTCTGATAAAAATGGGGGAAAGAACAAGATGAAATAAAATACAATGACAACAACTTCTCCAAGATTCAAAGTTATACATTTTGGAGTTTTCTCAGGTGTAAGTGCTGGAAAAGCTGATAGGGAACAATCTCATCTGTGGTAGTATGATTTTCTTTTTTCTTACTTAACAGACAATGGTCTGAAACTGTGTAGAGATGTGGAATAGCCAAGCCTCCTCCTTAGGAGGAGGATTAGTAGCAGGAAAAAGATGAGAAAAACAGAGGTAACTGATAAATTGAAGAAGCTATGAGATAAATTTTATTTATATCATGGTTTAGCAATTTAACATACAGCTATACAATGAATCCCATTGCTATTGCCATTACTTGTGCATAATGTGCATTTGTTTGCATGCTTTTACCTGTCTTTTCACTAGTTTAGGTACAAGGTGCATTTGATTAGATCTGTAAGTTAATATAAAAAAACATATAACCTATCTTTTCCTGTATCATATAATGCTGCAGCGATGACAGGAAATGGCTGGTGTAAATACAGATAATTCTGGATAAAAACACATACACACCAGAAGTACTTAGCCTAGGCAAAATAGGCAAGTGGGATTTTGAAAAATCTGAGTGTATGGGGATAGCTTGAATAGAGATCTGTAATTGTGATTGTCTGGAAAGAAATCACTTTAGATTGGAATAGTATGGATTAAAAGCTTTTCTGTGAATAATGATTCTGTATACTTTCATTCTCATATATATATATATATGTATATGTGCATACTTTTTAAAAATTTTGGTTTTTATACATGATTTCTTACATCTCTTGTTTGGAAAAAATAAAACAGGTTGTACCAGGCAAAATAATATTTTTCCTCAACGACATTAGGAAACTGCTGATACCAATACCTTGCACCCCCCTGCAACATGATACTAATATCTCTTCTTCCAAGCCCCTAAGCTTAACTGTGCATATTTTCATTAATTATAATTTGGAAGAGATGGAGAGTTTCTTTGAGGTGACAGACAAACAGCAGGATATCATGAATATGTATTGCATGTCTGAGAAAATAAATTAACTGGGGCCATCCACTCTGGTGACCCACTTAGGCTGTCATTGATGAGTGTGACAGGAAGGTTCTGTAAGAACTGAATTTGCATGACAGACTTTTCTCCTGATCAACTAATTTACCCTATGCATTTAGATTATTTTAAGCACTACACAGCAGTCAGATAATTAATCACTAAATCACCAATAGTGACATTAAGGTACAAGCTATACATTATTGCTGATTACCACTTTAAACTCAGTCTTGTCAGGCTTCAGCTCAAAAATTGGTGTAATCTCACACTGAGTAATAAAACATATGATCTGATGTGTTCATAAGGTTAGATGTTTGGGGAAAGAGGTTGATATTCTATAAATAAATGTGTTTTGTTTTCTTTATGACAAATATGAAAAAAATTATGTAAATTCTCACAGAAGTATCTGGTTGCCACCAGTTATTAGGTTATTCTATTAAACACAGGTTCTATTAAAATTAAATGTCTTAAAATGGCTAGTGTGAAAATGTTTGTGTGCATGCACACATATCTGCATACATATAAGCGTAAAAAAATATGAATGAAACATTTTTTGTGGCTCAGATATCTTTACACAGACACGCACACTTTCAGCCAAACTAAACTAACCCTTAAAAGAATATAAAGAGATATGGAATTATAATAGAATGGGTCTGTAAAATTGCATCATCATCATTGCAATGTGTGTTTATGCGATGCATCAGCAACACACAGAGAACATTTTCCTCTGCTGTAGATTGTTACTAATTCATATTAACTTGATTCAATGCCTGTAGCTACATATGAGTCTTCAGATGCTTTCTTCGCCGCTGAGTTTGGCCCTAAAGTTATATCATAAAGGCCATATATGAACTATCATGTATTTTAAGAAATTCCTCAATGAAGGCATGGGAAAAGTAAAGCAAAAAAGGCCACCTTGTCTCTTAATAACTTGAAAAATAAGAATAGAATTTTTAATTATTTTCTAGCAGACATACAAAAAGTTCTCAACTCTAAAAACTGATCAGGCATCTGCAATCTTATTAATTATATATGGAAAGCCAACAGCCTATAAAACTTTGTTTCGAAATTTGGGCAAAAACTTGTTGCATTTGCCTGGTTTTGACTGACTTTAGACTACATGTTTTTAAGAACAGCAGAAAGCTCCAGCACCAAATTCTTTAGCCCAAGAGGCCTTTGACACTTTTCAAAACTTAAGCTTCTTAGTTGGAGGATAACAAATCAGTGTTTGAGACCTGCTGTCTTTAATCTTCTATGCTTACTTGCAATCAAAGAAACAAGTCAGGTCTGAAGGCTTATTTATCCTGAGGTGCACCTGGCAAATCACTTGTTTTCAGTTCCCTTGCAATGACCAGGAATTCACGCATCTGTGCATGTACCTTGGGTGCCTTTTGGAGAAATCCACCTGTTGGGATGTAATAGACTGGAAAAAGCATAATCCATTTGGTAGCCAAGGTAATTCTCTCTACATATAATTAATTAGTTTTCTTTCCCAATCAAAAGCTACTTTTGACTCTTTTTGGGCTTTTTCCTATGCTAACTGAAGAGTTTTCAACAGCACTGAGAATTCTCCTGAAGCAAAGTTCTGCAGCTAATATCTTTTATAAATCCACCTTGACTCCTATCACTCTGCAGTTTCTTTGTAAGCTGAGATGCAATTGTATCTTAAAGGCTTATTTCAGTTCCCAACCAGCAGCTGAGTTTAAGTGACAAGAGGAGCACAGCAAGAGATGAGGCCATTCAAGTCATCAACTGAAGTACTCTGTAAACTTAGAAAATGTGTAGGGCTGTTTTGTTCAGAAACACTGTGAGGACAGCCATTCACAACACACTGCAGGCAACAGCACTTCTCCCAGAAGTCTCTTAAAGTCTGTGTTTAACAAATAAGGCAATAGCTTTCTTGTGCCACCAGCAGAGAACCAGGACTGCTAATGTCCTAGGAAATTGAGCCAGGCATCTCAGGCTCTTACAGTGCAAAGTCCACACCCTGGGCTATGGAGGTGATAATACAAACAGTAACCTTAGTAACTGCTGATCTGATTCTCTATCTGTACCTACTTTTGGAAATTGGGTTACCTCAATGTGTGTCAGCAAGACAAATTTGTACACATTTAGAGGATAAATCCCCGTTTCCTAAACCCGAAACTACACCTATCATCTCATCCTTGGACATCTCATCTGAAGTTCAGATCAAAGCTGTACTTCATAGCTGTGAATATTAGAAACTTTGAAAGTTTTACAGGCAATGCTAAAGCCAATAAGAAGATAAAAATCCTTAGTCCAATCTGACCACACATATTTTAGATCAGAAGCAACCCAAAATCTGTCTTGGAATAAACAGAAGTTTGTGATCTTGGAAAATATTTGTTCACATCACATGTTACCGTGGCAACAAAAAAAGTGATTGAAACTGAGACACCTTGTAGAAAAGAGTCCAAGACTGATTTCAGTAGAAAAGAGATTGGGGGGGGGAAGTGAAAACAGAAGTCTGAAATCACAGACTCATATGTAGGTGCTTCAAGGGAGGTGATGGTTTTATCCTCTGTCGCAAATCCTTTATATACAGTGTGCATTAAACATACAAGAATGTATCAACAAGCCTTTACTGGAAGGGAGAATCCAGAGTTCATGTCCCACATCTGAGTCTGTGGATACAGGTCCACGTTTAAGCTCATGGTCTCTCCCCAAACCTTTACAGCAGGAATGAAATTTTGTTCTGTGCCAGCTGCTCCTCCTTGCACTGCTCGTGTGCAGGTGGAGGCTGCAGAGCAGCGATGGCAAATTCAGTCCCCCTGAAAACAGGTAGAATAACACCAGCTATTGCTGAGAGTATGTATCTCCTGACTACAGCTTTTCCCCAGCAATAATGCCACGGTAATTCTCACTAGTTTGGTGCTCCAATATCTGTCAGTCTATTGGCTGAAAGAGAGGAATTGCACATTTCCTGGAAAGCAGGAAATAAAAAGGAAATCCCTTACAACCTTATTTATGTAGATAAAATGGTGGTTTTGACATTCACTCAAGGTTTGGAATGCTACCATAAATCCTCCTATTTTAGTGGGATTAGTGGGCAGAGTTTTCATGTACTTCAAGAAATTTAATATGTACAATTAATCAGATCTCAAGGTGAGAAAATGAGATGGGAATAATTTTCAGAGAAGACTGGTTAGTGAGCAGGGATGTAAGAAAACAAACACATAGCATGAGATACAAAAGCTTGGAAGTCCTTTCATAATTTTGATTTCTTTTTTTTTTTTCTCTTTATATTACATGATGCCTCAAAAAAGTCATCTGTTCTTGGAAGGATATTAATTATCACCAAGTAATTTTGAGCAATGTCATATTGGTAGAACATATTTTTTTATTATGGTGTTCAAATATATTTTTCTTGAGTTGTATATTTCCTTGAGGGTTTTCTGGATTTTCAAGACTCATCTAGAAAGAATAGGGACATGAACAGCAAGCAACTTAATGAAATTCTTCCTGCAGCTAATTCGTGTGGGGACAAAGGCTCTTTGTTGCCACTGTTTCTCATATCTGGGGTTTAAATAAACCCACTCACACACACACACACACACACACACACAAAAAAAAAAAAAAAAAAAAAAGAGAGAGAGAGGCTGTTTTCTGCTCATAAGTCAATATCTTTTACTTACGTTCAATGGAAACAGTGAATTTTTTTAGCCCAAAGGTTTCAGGAAGAAAAGGAGCTCTTCCATTTCGCAAACATTAGTAATGTACAAGCTGAGTGAAAAGACTTATTTGCATGCTTAACTTAATCATGTGAATAAGTCTGTTCAGTATGTGCATGCTGGTTTGCAGAATGGAAGCCCAAAAGACCAATCTTAGTCCCAGTGGAATTAGGAAAGGCTTTACCAATTATTTCAGTAGAAGCAGGATCATGACATTATATATGAATGAGAATTGATGGTTTCGAGACACGATTGTTTTCAGAGCAACTGTTTTGTACACTGCCAATTTGTCTAGTTCCCTAAGGCCTGTTAGTGACTCCCACAATTCCCTATCTTCTCTGGGAAAGATACATACCTCTCCAGTCTTACAACAACAAGCTGTGAAATTAGCCATTTAGTTTGGGAAGGAAATAGTTATTTCATAATTCTTAGCAGAAGAATTTTGCTTAATAATTGCTTAAACTGCTTAATAATCACAACTCAATATTAAACAAGAATAGAACAAGAAACAAAGTGAGATCACCTAACAGCTGACAACTAAAATGCTGTGAACAAGTAGATAATTACATAGTCTGCAGGGCAACTTCCTCCCCAAATAATTATTTAATATCTAGTAAACAATTATATTTAAAGGACAATTTATGGGTGTAAAGAGTGGTACTACTTATGAAATGTAACTGCCCATTTATTTGAACTCTTATTTTTTTCATTAGAAAGAGTTATAAATAAAATTAATTTAAATTCACTATGAGAAATACTCTGATCAAACCTCCAAGTTTACAAACACTCACTACTTGCTTTACTTATCTCATTCTCCACCCTCCTTTTCTCATCTCCTCCTGTTGGGCCTTTTTGTTCTCCCTGAAGCCAAGAAAAATTAAAAAAATAAAAAAGAGAGAGACTGCAACAAAGAATAAACATGTAATTGGATGTGCATATTAGTTGGACCAAGATTTCAGATTAAAAAAAAACAGATTCAAGCATTCCTTTGCCGAGGTAAGACAGAGTTTTTTTCAGGTGCTCATAGGTCTCTTCCCACCTAGGATCAGGTCTAGGATCTGTTTATTTTCTCCACCAAATCCTTTGCCATCAGTGCTATCGAAGCTTTATCAAATGATAAGCTAACTGATCATGAATTCAGAAGGAATCACTGATTTTCTTTGGAAAAGGCTGTGAAGTTGCCAGGGGAAAAAAAACATGGAGAATAACCTGTTAGCTTTTCTTAGTATGGGTCAGTAAGGGCAAATCTATCTGAGGTTTTCCATCCTTATAAAATATTCAGTAGGTGTGTTCTTAATGAAACTTGGAGACACAGATGGCATCTGCAGGTGTAAAACCAGCCATCAGCCTCCTGACACCCTTTTACTTCTTTATGCAGACCATGGCAAGGAAATACTTTGAAATATTCCTCACCTTCATGTAAGTCTTCACTTTGTTCCCCCCTTTCCTTTCCCCTGCAGCAACCATAAGGGAAGTTTCCACTTTTCTTTTTTTTTTTTCCCCTTTATCTGGATTTTCCTTCTTCTGCTTCTAAATGTATGTCCTCTATTCCTCCACCTCTGCAGTCTGTGTTTCCTCAGTCTCCTTTTCTTGGTGCTGCCAGTGTTCTCCACCACCCACCCTGCTTGCTGTCCTTTTCATGCACCTGGAGGCACATCCCTTCCCTTGGCAGCAGCCCTGGATCCCTCTCTAGGCATTTAGCAGCAAGGCACTGCCACCTGCAGAGAGCAGCTTCTTCAGTGACAACTGCACAGGAAATGGGTAACAGCACAATCTGGTTGCTAGGTTTTTGAGGGTTTTATCTTGGATCAGGAATCAATTCTCCTACATTTTCTTAAATCCACTCTTATTTTTGCTACAAGGTAAATGAAAGCTTCAACATTTAAACAGCATAATGATAGTGGAATGTCCCTTGTGATAAAAGCTTACATTTTTTCTATTTAAATTACAAAGTTAAGTCAAAGTCTGACCAGGCTTCAATGGATATTTAATTAACCATATGGACACAGCTTTATCACCTCCTTGTGTGCTGTTGTCTCTTACAAGTGGCAGTGCTACCTATGTTTGTGTGACTTAATATCTAGCCTTCTTCAGAGGAACTGGAACCAGACCCAAGCAAGCCTATGTCCTGGTTTTAGGTGCTGCTTTCAAGTGAAAATTTGTGTTAAGGTATATGCAGAGGTGTACTGCTCTGCTGTTTGTGAGAAACAAGAAGAAGCACTTCCATTTGAAGAATTTTTTCTCCATTTTGCTGATCACTGGCAACTGCAGGAGCATGGAAATCTGTATTGAAAAATTAAATACATTCTCTGGAGCTGAAGCCAACTGCCTGGTGTGTCCTATATAGACTACTAAATATTTTTGACCTTCAGAGTAAAATGTTTGTATTCATGTCTCACGCTGAGCAGGTCCCTGATGAGTGCTGACTCCTGAACTGCAACTCAGGCATTGTTTCCAGAAGTGTTCATTATCCTGGGACAAGTCTGTGCCAGAGTTTTTTCTAAAAAAATAAGTTTAGACAATGGAGTTGTATCTTGGAAGGATACTTTGATGATTTTTACAATATGTGATGCAGTGTTTTATCATTTGGATAAAAAGGGAGTGAAATCTGGTTGCCTTAGAAATGTTTGTTTCACACTGATTTATCTCTGCTCTGGTGATAGAAGACTCTTCTCAGGACCAGCTTGTTCTGTTCAAATATGCAGACAGCTGTGCATCTCCTTCTCCGCTGTGGCTCCTCTCTACTAGCACCTCAGTTTTCACTCTGAAACAGAAAATGCATTCCCTGCCAATATCTTTCAAAGAATAATTACCACTCCCTCCACTTCCATCCGGTACTTTCTGCAGATTCAATGTGTCACAGATGCCAACTGCTGCAGCCAGAGAGTTTGTTTAAGGTGGACAACACATCATCTGTACTGCAAACAACTTCTTTGCCATGGCCTAGACCTGGACTTGTGACTGGCTTTCCATCAATCATTTCTTTGAGAACTGATTAGGCACATCTGCATATGGACGTGTTTGATGAGGAGATAGGACACCAGATATCATCAGTGATGGACACTTAATGGGTAGGGTAAGGGTCAATGACAGCACTGAAGAAACAGCCAGCTGTGTCTACTTTTTTCCAAACAGTGGGTATCATGGTATAACAGCTGTGGAGGGAAAAGAAGATGACTTGTGGGGACTAAAACCACAAACTTCAATAAGTAGGCTTATAGAAATTTCACAGCAGACTTTAAGAAGATGGAAACACCTTTATATCTGACATATTTACAAAACACCAACATTTATCTAAACCTACAGTTTTCTTTCATAGTGTCTGGTTTGCTAAGAAATATTTAAAACCAATGTGTGTAGCTTAATTATTGCTCTCAATTCAGTCTAAATTAATTTTCATCTATATCTTTCTTATGAAATATAGAGAAGTTCCCAGGTTAAAATCATTCTTGCTTTTATTGACCTTAATCCTGCCGGATTTAGTGATAGAAACAGTAAATTCCTAAAACTTAAGCAAGTGTAACTATAAAATTTATTCTTCTTTCTTAATGGACTGGATTAAGCCATTCTGGACAACAAACTAGTCCTCTGTGTGTCTGACAGATGAATTTATCTTCTGCAGAGCCCTCTGCAACTTCAGGAAATGTGGAGGTAGTCATGCAGTTATCAAGGAAAAAGAAAATTATTAGAAAATAAGCTTTAATCAGAAAATTTTAAAAGAAGAAACTTAAAACTTTTTAGAGTATGGAACTGTATAGATCAACTGTAGAAGGAGATGGGGAGGAGAATCTCTATTTCCAATTAAAAACTGGCCTAGAAGCACAGTTATACATAGAATTTCCACTGTCCTGTGAGAACTCTGCTATATAATGTATGCATAACACTTTTTTCTGTCTTATTCTCCAGATAAACCAAGGCTGAAGCAGCACATAAATGCATACCTGGCAGGAGGCCAGGTCCTTGAGTTCTGGAAAAATAAGTGTCATGTAATATCTGATCAAGAATTATGCAGTTGCTGAAGAAAAGATTTTCCCCTTAAAAATCATGGGAAATTGCTAAAGTCCCAGGGGCAGGGAGGCCTCATCTGTCCATCAGTGAAGAGGCAGACCCCAGTCTGCCATTCTGCCATTCTTTTTATTGCTGCTGCTGCTTTTCCCCATCAGTCCTTCCACTTCTCCAGGCATTGAGCTGTGGCTCAGCTCTCACTCATCCAAGTAGGCCGGCTCATCCAAGCAGATATTTGACATGGGGTTTTCCTTTACAGGTGCACTGCTATAAATCAGGAGCAGGTCCACAGAGGTTGGAGGCTTAATATCAATATATAAGCAACATAAGCAAAAACAGGCTCAAACAAGAGTAAAAGCTTTGGCCAGCTTTTTCAATTTATACTGAATGACAGATTTATGGAGCAGATTATAAACTATTCAAGGCAGACTACCCTTTTTTTCTCCAATATTCTGCATACTGAGACTGAAGCCTCCAGAGTATGAATAATTATATGTCCATTATAAGGAATATTTTTATTTTTAAACATGAAAAACAGTATTGTCAGCAAAGCATAAATATGTATTTTGGGAAAGACAGCTCACCCATCTACAATCTTTAGTAATGACAGAGGGGAAAGGTCATCTCTTAGAACTATACTCAACATATATCCCCAAACCTACTGTATCTAGTAGAACACTGACGTGGAATGATTGTATTTTCTTTCACTCTTTTTGCAGTGAGTCTAGTGCTTTTAGGGCTCTTCATCCCAGAGTTTCACTGCTATCTCTGTGTGTGTGTCTTTATGGTACAGGGACTTTCCATATGCTCAGCAGGACTTAAATAAACTCTTCAGCCATTTGAAATGTGGGTGTTACTGTTTAAGGGGGAAAAAAGTAGATGGAGGGGAAATGACAGATGTTTTTACTCAGCAGTGTGCTCCCATGATTTTAATAAAGATTTTTGATATATAAATAGTGCTTGCAAGACTAAATATTTTTCATGTGGTGTTCAGCTGTAACTTTGTCATTTTTCTCAGAGTAAAATTCAGCTGGAAAAAAAGTATGATACGGTATTAATATAGATGTATGTGTGTCTTTATGGTTCTATAAAATATATGGTTCTTTAAAAAGAAAATAAAACCAGAGTAGGAATTAAGGAACACTAAAATATTAGAAACTTGAACTATCCAAGTGTGTAAGCAACATGTTTGCAAATATCCTTACAGACTCCATATGGTTCCTGCAGCTGGATCACCCCACCCAGTTTGAGACAGAAAAGTTAAATTCTACACTGTACATATTTAACCATAATGCCAGTCCCACTCAAGCCCCACATAATCAGGTATATGTACAAATGCGTATCCTCAGAAACATTATTTTGTGCAAGAAGAAAATACTCACAAAATTTGGGGTAGATTTGCAGTATATGAAGTTTACAGGCAATGTGTCATTTTCCTAAGCTCTAAATATAAACTCAAAAATGGGCCCAAGTGCTGGAGCACTGAGCTGCTTTGAACAACACTCACATAAATCAACAGGCTTTTTCTCCCTTTATTAATTGCTTGAACTTTGCATCAAGGCTGAAGTTCTTGATTTAGGATAGCAGATGATCACAGACCTGAGACTATCTTTCTGCAGCAAAACATTTAAATTTAAACACATACCAGTGCTTAAATTTCAAGTGCTTTCCCTAAGTGAATTTTCCTGAATTATCAACTGTGTATAGAGAAGTTGTCATGACATCTCTGAAAAAGCAGATAGAGTGAAGATCATTGAGAGCAGAGGGGTGGCCTAAATTGGAGAAGACAAGGTTTCATCTTCAGGCTCTAGGTTTTGTTCTAAAAGGAAACTTTTCTACTTCGGGGCAACTTGGTAAGGGCCAGTCCAGCGCTATACCCATGGCAATATATTATGAATATATTCTTTACACCTTGTTAAATTGGAAAAGTAGATCAGCCCTACCCACCTCACTATGGCTGCAAATCCCTGCACTGCCTTGCACCAGTGTAAGGAAACATATCATTGCACAGTGAGATGAAGAAGGGATTTGACCTTATTGAAAACCGATCATTTTTCTTTGCTATGCACATTTTAAGCTGGGTAACATCTCTGTATGTTTTTCCATACAGCTGAGTTAAATTCAGGCCAGGCAAAGGGGAATTGTTAAGAACACACAGGCAGAAAACAGGGAGGTTTGAACCATCCTTTCCGTGCCATCCTGTGTGGTGAAGTCAGCCTCCAGACTTTCAGCCCAGTATGTTAGCTCTGGTGCAGCATGTGGCTAGAACCGCCTGGATCAAAAATGTAGATGCAGACGCCTACATTGGTGTCTTTTCCCATCATATTTCCAATTCCAATACTAGCATGGGAAGACCAAGCTCAGTTCGGCCTGTACCTGCTAATGTACACCTACACATAGCTTCTGTGCATCTGCTTTTTGTCTGGTAACTTGGGGAAAACTGTATTACCTTAAATGACAGGGAAACATATTCCAAGTAAAAATGCTTTCACAGCTTGTGAGGCTTACAAGCACTGAAGTAAGATGTGCCAGTCAAGCAGCTTCAGCTACCATGCCAAAAATCCGCATATAGTTCCTAATTAGAAAATTATTAAGATGTTTAGAAGGAAATATTTGTATTTTATTATTTTGCACTGCTCAAAAGCTGTGCATGTTTTAAAGTGGTTCATTTGGGCATGGGTCTTTCTCCAATTTTCATACAGTGAACTGGCTTTAATCCTTCATCAGAGTACACTGTACAATTATTGAATACACACACAGCAAGAATGGCTTAGGGAAATTGATACTGATATTTCAACCATATTGTTAAGTAACTGATTTAATGTGTGTTTATTTTAAGCTTGGTGATGCATACATGTTGTGAAACAAAGACTGATAAGTAACCCTAGTCTGAATAAGACTCAATTGCAGAAAAAAACCACTTCACACTGCTGCTATTTTTGTTCAGTTTGGGGACTGTAGCAGCCCATACAGTGCCAATGGTTCTGGTTAATGTTGAGAATATCAAACAGACCTTTTATTCTGCATTCTTACTAGCTTTTTTTTTTAAATATTTAAATAATTTAATTTTAGATGAGAATTTATATACCTTGAACAACTCTGTTACTAAAACACCACATTCAATAAAGGGATCAAATGTCATTTTTTCCATTTACAAATGCGATACTGTTTCTATTTAGAAAGGAAATCACATTGAAGTCATTATTGGAACCAGATTTCCCAAGTGCTTTTTAAATAAACTGTATGAGAGACTTTGATCTAGTTTGCTGACTGGTATCACAGTTACATGCATACATCCTTCCCAATTCTATTGAAAACTTAATATCATTTCAGATCATGTGCTGCAGTGCCAACATTCTAAGTTGCTAGAAGTTAAAGCCAATAGTGAAATATCTATAAGCTAAAAAGTATATCTATTTAACATTAACTGAAGTATTTTACACAAATTATCCAAGAGGAATTATTTTCCTTCCCTTTTTTCTAGGCACTGCATAGAACTGTGGAATTGTGGAAGTGGGGTCAATTGTGTCATCATCCTTTAAACACAAAAACATTTTGGGTCCAAGCTTCTGTAACATGTACCGTGTTTCCAACCCTCAAGTTACTGGTTTTGGCTGTGACTGAGATGCTCTCTACAGCTGATGTGTGTTACGTCTCTGTGCACAGCACGGTGGCGCAACATTTAGCACAGTGATTTATCATTTGTGAACAATATCATGTCATGAAACACTTACCAACCTCCTGAAGACAGTCAGAACAATATCTACCATAATAAAGTACAGTTCCAGTAGGCTCCAAATTACATCTTAGATATTTTGTTACTTGTCCTTTATCAAGCAAATGTAAAATTGTAGTGGGGTTACTGACAGACTCTATAATTCAGCTGTCTGCTGCTTTATCACAGCTCTCAGTAGGTCTCTAATGAATATTTCTGTATGCATGTTTCTGACTGATAATCAAACTAAGAACAAGTCCTAATTGGGTATTCCAGTGCACAGAAAAGTGCCTATCTGCATTGGCAGATATCCCAACCAGTGTTAAATTAAAAGTGCAAACATAACAGACTTTCTTTTACAATTTTTTTTTTTAAATTTAAATGTGCACAGAGTACAGAGGTTTGCAAATAAAGCTACATGGAGCCCTAGAATTTAAAAAAAGCCAATGAAGAGGTTTGCTGCACCCAATAAAAGTATATAAATAAGTGACTATGGGTCTGTTTCTTCAAAGAATCACACCAAAGCAAACTGAAATGTCAGTAAAGTGGTTGAGGTCAGATGAAGGCTTAGAACTTTATCAGAAAAATAGTGTAATAATTACTAGTATTTTGGAGACAGATCTGCACACTAATCCTCTTCTCGTAATTTTGAGCCATTAAAGATTTGGATCTGGCTTGCAGTTGAAACATATCTCTTTTTTAAGTACACACACCACTGGAGTCAATGGAAGTTACACCAACACCCAAACATGAAGCCCATTTAACCAATTTCTCCATACATGATTTATGCAACTCTCTTTAACTCACAGTGGAAAGTTAGATAAGTGACATGAGAAGAATCCACCTTGTCTCACAGAATCACAGACATGCTGGGTTGGAAGGCATCCACAAGGATCATCAAGTCCAGTTCTTGTCCTTGCATAGGACACTAGGAGTCACACCATGTGCCTGAGAGTAGTGTCAAAATACTTCTTAAACTCCCATGCTGGTGCTGTGTCCACTGCCCTGAAAAACCTTTTCAAGGGCCCAGCCACCCTCTGGGTGAAGAATGTTTTTCTAATAGCCAACTTAAACCTCCCTTGGCACATTTTATAATTTTATAGATTACCATGAATAAGATATCAGTCAGATTCAAGAAGGCAAATTATGGTTATGTATAGCCAGACAGGATACCCCTCCTTAACCAGTAGAAGAGATGTGAACAAGATATGTTTGTGCTGTGCAGTGACATATATACAGCAGGTAATGATTAGCCTTACATGTTTTATATATATCTTAGTCCAGAACTCGATCTCCACCACATAAATTGCAGCTGGACTACTGTATATGGCTCCATTTGTTTTAACTTGAATTTCAATCTGTATAGCAACTTACAAGCCAACAGGTTTCAGTTATTAGAATCATCACTGAAAATTTTTCTATTTATTAGACTTACTTTTGAGTAGTTTGTAGAGTCTAGTTTTCTCTGAATTAAAATATATATGGGGAAAAATGTTAATCTAAGCTGGGCTGAAGAAGGATCCAGCTGATATAAACAATTGGACTGTTTTGCATAGATATGGGTAGAAGGATTTCAGGTAACAGAGTTTAACAGGCTATGCAACCTTAGATTGCTAAATTATCTATATTCACAGACAGAAGATAGCTAAACACCACAAAGAACAGGATTAAGTAATGTTATACAGAGTACAGTTATAGTAAAACAGGTAGTCAATGTGCAACAAAACACAGCACAGAAAAAAAAACAACATTGCAATTGGGTCTTTAAAAGGATTCACTTCTTGCTTCCAATAATTCCAATGTATAGCCCACTTCTAATCCCAATTATTTTCTTTTTTTTTCTTTACAAAGAATATGCCATATTTTCACAGCCTTCCTTATTCCTCACTTGCCTGAAACTCTCTGTATAATGCTTAGACATAAAAGTGGGAAGAATATGTAGTTGCAAAAGTGGGGGATAGCCACAAATACTAGCAATATTAAAATACCAAGAAGCTTCATGTGAAAAGGTAGAGTGCAGAAGCAGAATATCTACAATCTGTTTAAAGACACAATTTTGAGCATCTCACTACCTTCCCCCAACCACATTGTCAGTGAGTCATTCTAGTGGGGGCAGAGAGAGGTAATATCAGCTGCATGATTCATGTGCATGCTGCTGGCCCCTGTGAGCCTTAAAATGCTTAGTCTGTTTGAGCTTAAGTGAACTCCTGACCTTCTTCAAAGAGAGACCCAGAAATTTCTCATTATATCTTCCCATTCTGAACAAGGTGGAACTAAGACACTGAGACAATGACTTTAAAAAACTGTTTTTCAAGGCTAAATCATGCCTCCAGCAAAATGCAACAAGAAATAGATACAGAATGAAGAACAGATACTTTCTTTCACTCAGAGCAGAACTGAAAGTTTCATTTAGTTCTTAAGACATATTTCCTCTTCCTGTGAATTATCTTTACCGGCCATGACTGGAGGCAAGATAGTGAATAAGGTGGAGTATTCATTTTGTACATTTGAGCATTCTTAATTTCATATGCCTGACTTCAGATGAAAGTGTTTTCTTAGAAAGATTGTTTTCTAAACTTCCTAGACATAGATTAGGTTTCAAGCATATTAAAAGTCAGAATGATTATGAAAAGAAACAGGAACTAATAAATTTATTAAAGATGTTGTGGATGGTAGAAACGTTGAAATTCCTTACTGTATGCATATTCCTAAATATATTTTAAATAGTAAAAATCTAAGTCAGGGAAAGATGCTGTAGCTTTATAGACTTTTACACATACTAAGACAACCAGTATTGTTCAAAACCTGCCTAGCCAGCCCTGAAGAGATTTACAACTTTGATTAGCAGAGACCAAAACTCCTCACATCTGCTTTATAAAAGTAGTTATTGAAGACCAGATATCTAATTATTGTCAAATCCACTATACAAGTTTAGAGTATCTGATCTTATGATTACAGACAGGTGCATTTAGAATACAGAAAATGTTTCTAATTCAATTTCACTGATGAGATAATCAGGACTGACTTTCTACTAAAGCCATGTACTCTGAAGCCTTGAACTTTGTCTCCTGTGCCATTAATGGCCATCCCTATTGCAAAGCAAACTAGGAAGTCGGTACTGGAATAGAAGGTATGTCACCATTATCTTCAGGAAAAGCAGACTGGGTGGAAAAAGTAAATAAATAATTATATGTTACTAGTAGAAGTGTGTCTTGATAGGAAACTGAAGAACTTCTGCCCTGGGGTAACGTTACGATGTATCCCCAATCCTCTGTTGGGTTTACACTGGATTTTACACTCTGTACCTTTAATATTGGCTCTGAGACTGAAACTGGGGGAGAAGTGCACAGTTTGTTTTCAGAAACCTCTCTCCGCCGGGCTGGCCTTGAAGAGTGAGAGAAAACAACACACAGACATGAGACAGAGAGTTTTGTTTTTTTTTCCTCACTCTCTGACTTTTGCTTGGTAGTTAGCTAGCTAGCGTTAGCATAGCTTCGCATTTCTTTTTTTTCCCTTTTTTTTTCTTTTTTTCTTTTTTTTTTTCCCCCTTTTTCACCTTCTTTGGAACTATTCAAACCTCCCCAGACTGAGAACCCAGGGAGGCTCTGGGGGAGCTTGCACCGGGACCCACCAAGATCTACCCAGCGCAGCAACTTTCACCAGCGCCGGAAAGAACTGAGAGCAGAGGAATCACCTACCACAGGGACTTCTGTCCTAATTTGTCATCTACCCAGAGCAACATGAGGTTCTTGTCATCCGATATTGTTCAATTCATTGTGCTGGGGAGTGCTGTGCCAGTTTAATAAACAGGTTTCTTTCCACTTTTCTCTGAGGAGTTTTCTCCCGAACTGGTTGAGTGAGGGGAGGGAGGGTTTCCCTAGGAATTCTCCTCCCAAATTTGCCTTAAACCACTACAACTTCAAAGATAGTTCACCCTAGTAAAATGAAAACCAGGCCTGATATCTAACATCCAGCCATGTACTTCTAAGGTCTAGAAGGTAATTATTTATTTACAATCTTGTAGAGCAAATACAGTTTGACTGACATAGTTTCGTTCTTCTATAAAAATTTTTAGAAAAGAGCCAACCACAGATAACCTCATGGGACAACAACTTGAGGAAACTTTAATCTGTATTGCACACTAAAAATATCCACTTCTTTGGAACAATGTTGTTGATATAAAACAGATGTAGAGTCCACAGTGGATCTGGGTTTTTAAGCAAAAGCTTCAAGTAAGATTAACCTCCCAAACTGCAAAAGCACTGGAGTGATTATTAATTATAAAGATTAATTATACAATCTTATGTTGTGATGAGTTACACTGAAGTTTGATATGAACCTATTTATGTAAAATGCAGCTGAAAACTCCTCATGCAATTGATGAATTTGTCAATTGTTATGGATCTAGGGATCATAACACAGAAAAAAAACCACCTTTATTACCTGTATTATAAATAAAATACCTCTTACTGTCAATATTTATCTGAATCTAGTTCTAAGAGGATCCAAACAAGGCAGAGTTGTTGCTGTTGGTACTGTACACTTGTGAGCCCAGTCTTTTCACCTGCACTCTCCATAGGATGTAACCATTGCTACTCTCCTAAAACAATCTATACACATATGTATATGTAAAATAAATGAATCGTTTACAAAATGTATGGCTATCATTCTGTTATACAGCAATGAGTGCATGAAGGAATCATATCTAGCGAAAGCTTAGTTGAGATTACTCTTACTAATTCTGAACACAGTGAAGCCACAAGAGCAGCCAAGGTTTTATTTATTCATCCATTACCTGAAGGTCATCACCCACTCTCTCAGTGCAGATTCCTGCAATCACAGATCTCCCCACCCTCTGTTGTGTTTGTAACCCAGACTCTTTTACTGTCATCTCTGTTGTTCTTTCTTACCTGGGATAAGCACGTGGCTGACAATTTAAATTTGCTGTTGCTAGGGTGAATTTTAGAGCAAGCTGAACCACCCTTCCTGGAGGGTATCCTTGGAATAATGGATTAATTCATATCCCTAAGTTTCTTTCTGAGAAAACAGGAATGGTTTCATAGGTTCAGTCCAAGGTAATGCAAGATTTCTTGAACAGGTTTGGCAATTTTTCTCTCTCTTTAATAAGAGAATTTCTGTCAAGCATGCAAGCAGGAAAACTGCATTTAGACACATGAGAATTCAGGAAAGGGATAAGAACCAGAAGGAAGACAGAAAATGAGTGCAGCAGAAACTTGAGACATCTTTTTGCATTAAGTATTATACCACCAAGTGCTGTCACTGCTCTTCCACCCTGTTCTGTACCCGTAGGATCAAAAAGCTCTCCAAAACTCTGCTGCTTTTGCTGAAGTGAAATTTTAGCAAAATTGAAATCCATGCTGACCTGTAGTAGAAAATAGGAAGCCCTGAGGAAATGGGCAGTCTGTTTTATTGCAGGCTACACAATCTCAGCCTTGAGGCTTCTATTCTCAAATGAACTGAGTTTATCTGAGAAATTTCTCTAATTTCACAGTTTGTTGCCGGAGGCTGTGGCACCTTTGCTATAGATGGCTCTTCCTGCACAGTCTGACTTCAACAAACATGTGCCTTTTGATAACACGGCTGTAAAATGATCACAATTTGCTAGGTGTTTTCTTGACTTCTGAGATGTTACATCTTCTCATTAAATAAAAGCTATCTATACATTGTAGACTATAACAATAATTTTAGCTAGAAATAATTTTAGTTATTAATAAAGAAATCATAGAATTCTCTCAGCCAGGATCACTTTTCTATGTATTTCACATGTTTTTAAAAACTGAATCATAGGGAGGTAATCTCACCTTGCATTGATTCCAGACAGCTCCTTTTCAACTCTCTTTGTAACTAGTGTTGAAAGTACTTCAAAGTGTAACAAAATGAACAGAGTTCAAATGCACCATAACTTATTTTTGAAGCATGAACCAGAGATGCTTAGGTATCAATACTAAGTTGAAACTCAATGCAGCTGATGTATTAAGGCCTGCCATTGTACAGGTGCTAGATAATATCAAAATTGCTTACTTTTATAAAAACAAACAAACCAACCAACCAACCAAACCAAACCAAACCAAACAAACCAAACCAAAAAAAAAAAAACAAAAAAAAACAAACAAACAACACACAAACCAACAAAAAAAAAAAAAAAAAAAAAAACAAAAAAAACCAACCAACCAACCAAAAACAACAACAAAAAAAACAAAAAAAAAAACCCACGAAAAAACCCAAAAACCACAACCCCCCGCAAAAAACAAAACCACAAAAAAACTCAACCCCTCTCCTCCCCAAAACAAACAAACAAACAAACAAACAAACAAACAAACCCACCACATTTACGGGGAAAACTGTCTCATGCAGATTTCCACTAAAATACATTCTTAATTTCTTTGTGAAATTAGAAAAAGTTTGACATGAGATGCATGACATAGCATATAATATGCAAGGACATCTTCCATTTATAGGCAGATTATGCCATCCTTACATTTATTGATTTGAACAAGACTGCTCAAGCATCGAGAATACTTGATATAGATAAAGCCAGTCAATAGGTCAAAGATAACTCTATTAGATTCCTCAATGAAGCAAGGGAAAATGTTTTAAATATCAACAAGAGATTGAGGTTGAACTAGTGTATTACTTAAGCTGAAATGGAAAGAGGAAGTTTAGCCTAGCATTGCATGATTATGTGTAAACTATGCAGGGACCCGCTGAGGGCTCTGCACTTACACTTTCTGTTAGTTTGACGTGGCTTTAATCCTACATCTGCAGATGTGCTGTGAGAAGTATGGAATCTTCAACCATCAGCGTACCAGGGATGATAGTGTTTTTCATGTTACACAGTTTCAAACATCAGCTAGTTTAGGGTTTTAATCTACATCAACTTTTCCTGCAGTCAGTGGAGAGGGAGAGATGGCTTTGGTCTCTGCTTTGTATTTCTCCACAAAAGTATCCAGCATTCTTCTTTGGCTAAGGAGGAAAATCAATACAAAAATTAACGCTGTGAAATGCTTCTGGGAAGGCAAAAATGGTCAATTAAAATAAGTAATTTCAGCAAATATTGAGGCATATATATATGTATATATATGCACACACATATATTTTAAAACTTACAAGTTTTGCTTTATAGTTATATACTTTCTACACTTTTTTGACATTATATATATATATACACATTATAATAACTCCATTAAAACAGATTAACACTTATCAGTGAGCAGATAAACTCTAACCAAATGTTAAAGATTATTAGGATAAAAATAGTGAGACAGAGAATAAGTTTAACCTATGGCCATAAATGCACGTCCTTTTTTAAGAGCTGGTTCCTTTGACTTTAAAAGTGTATGGATTGACTGGAAAATATACAGAAAAAAACCCAGAAAATCAAAATTATGCACTAACTTCTGTATAAGGAAAGAATAGAGGGACTAAGACCTATTAAAAAAAGACAGAAAGTGCTAAAATAGAAATATGACTAAAGAAATATAAAGTCATGAGTGTCTCAAAGCATTCAATGCAGAATATTTCTTTCTATTTTTCTCGAAGAAAAAAAAAGGTATGGAAAAAAGCTTGCATAAATTAAAGGAAGCAATGGCTACTGGAACTTGTTAAATGCAAAGACAATAATTTTTCCTCAGGAGGCCCCTTAGCACTAAATCACTGCAAATGCATTGCTACAGCTTTGCCCTGTTCTTAATCTCTTCCCTTGCTTTTGGCCACTCTCCAAGGCAGGATTTGAGGACATTTACTCTGACCTAACAGGGCTTTTCTGAATCTAATACTTCAGAATTGCTTAGAGGGAAAGGAATAATTTATCTTAAATTGTTAACATGAATTTCTCTTAAAATGATATCAAGAGCATTCTTGAAACCCAGGCAGGTGCTTTTGTACTAGTTCTCTGAATATTATCAAGTAGATAATTTTAGGAGGCTTTATTCTCCTGCAGATGTCAACAGCTCCTGTTAAATTTTGTCTTGCTGGAGAAGACTCATTGTGAATTATATTGCCATTTTCTTTCATTTCATGGTATCACATGCTTGGAGCTGTTTGGGTTTCCTGCCAGTTTAACAATGTGATTTTCTTTTTCCTTCTTTGTTTCGCAGCCTTGCTTAACTGTGAGACTAATGGATATATTTAATATTGGAATAAATTATAATTTATGATCCTAGCTGGCAAGAGAACAATGAGCTTGCATGAGGTGAAGACATTTAAAATCAGAAATTAGGTGCTTTGCTGAAGTTCAAGAGACATGGAGCTCCAGATGTAGCATGAACTGATACTTGGTTTAAGCGATGGTGGGAACAAGAAACCTATATCATTGGGAATTTCTACGGGAAATTTCCAGGACTCAGGCATCAAGACAGGCATTTTTCAATGGATCTGTGCTTCTAACACTAAACCTATAGAGAAACGGATAGATATTTTTCTTTGTGTATGAATATAAACTAAAATATTCACTTTTAATGGCAAATTTACCAGTGACTTAAACAGAACCTTGAGTATGGACAGTAGAGGTGAGGGTCACGTCCTTGCTCACAATATAGCCAGTAAACCATGAGCCAGTCATGTGAGGCTGCTGAAGCAGTAACTGGAGAGTCAATACAATTAATGGATCCCAAGGCATGGTACAAGTTACCCCAAGACATCTGTATTTGATGAATTGAACATGGTCCATATCCACTGACTGTAAAAGAATCTTCAGGTGACTGACTACCTCTGGTATATACGCCCACATTATAAACATAAAATAAGATGACCATAAATCACTTTTATTTAAGGAGATTTAAGGGAATCACCTTAAGATGTCAAGAGAAACATCGTATCCATCTTTAAAAAGGGTAGAAAGGAGAATCCTGGGAACTGCTTACCTCTCAGTTTCACCTCTGTTCCTGGGATGATCATGGAAGAGTTCCTCCTAGAAGCATCCAGGGTAGTGGTCAATGGCTCAGAGTCCTGATGGACATCAGTGACAAGTGTTGTCCCTTAGGGGTCTGTATTTGGACCAGTGTTATTTAATATCTGCATTAATGACATAGACAAAGGGATCGTGTTCACCCTCAGCAAATTTGCAGATGACACGAAGCTGTGGTGCAGTGACACTCCTGAAGGACAGGATGCCAACCAGAGAGCCCTGGACAAGCTGGAGAAGTGGCCCATGGGAATCTCATGAGGTTTAACAAGACCAAGGGCAAGGTGCTGCACCTGGGTCGGGGCACCCCCGGTATCAACACAGGCTGGGGATGAACAGCTCCAGAGCAGCTCTGCTCAGAAGGATTTGGGGGTGCAGGGGGGTGAGAGGCTGGACATGACCCAGCCATGTGCCCTCACAGCCTGGAGAGCCAAATGTGCCCCAGGCTGCATCAAAGGCAGCGTGGGCAGCAGGGGAGGGAGGGGATTCTGCCCCTCTGCTCTGCTCTGCTCTGCTCTGGTGAGGCCCCACCTGCAGTGCTGCATCCAGCTCTGGGGTCCCAGCACAGGAAGGACAGGGACCTGTTGGAGTGAGTCCAGAGGAGGGCACAAAGATGATCAGAGGGATGGAGCACCTCTGCTGTGAGGAAAGGCTGAGAGAATTGGGATTGTTCAGAGAAGGCTTCAGAGTCAGTTAATATGGCCTTCAGTACCTGAATGGAGCCTAAGGGAAAGATGGAAAGAGACCATTTACTATGACATGACAAAGGGGAATTGCTTCAAACTAAGAGTAGGTTTAGATTAGATATTAGGAAAAAAATATTTAATGTAGAGTGCTGAGTGATTGGAACACGTTGCCTGGACAAGCTGTAGACGCCTCATCCTTGAGAGTGTTCAAGGGCATGTTGGATGGGGCACAGAGCAACCTAGTCTAGTGGAAGGTGTCCCTACCCAAGGCAGGAAGTTAGAACTAGATGATCTTTTAGGTCCTTTCTAACCTAAGTCATTCTATGTTCTCAAGTTTTCAAGTTTTCTTATTGCAAGTACTGAGTCAATTACTTGTATAAGGATATCTTAATTGAAATCAGATGTGTCATTTAAAGTGTCAAGCTCACCAGGTTTTAAAGATGCTTAAAGTCATGTGATACCTACAGAGTTATGCTTGTACAATTTAGTTATATTTCTTAGATATAATTCTAAGGTACTTCTTTCATTACAGCAATTAGTTATATGCTTTAGAACATAGTAAAATTATTTTAAAATTTTATTGTAGATTTATTTGAATTTGATTCAAAAAAATGTCAAAAACGATTGGTCAAATTCCCAACTAGTATGAGTAGCAATTCATCCATTTCTTAGAGATATACTTAAATTACACCAGTGACTGTGAAAGAAAGCATCTGAGGGATGTCTTAGTTTCACATAAATAAAGGTTGTTAAACTAATCTGAAAATTCTTTAACTACATGACACCATTTCTGTTTGTACATAAGTCTATGGCAACACAAATATTTCAAAATCTTTCCAGTGACTGAGTTATAACAATATTTTACTTATAGATAGTTCAAAATAATATACCCTGTGACCGCACATCTGTTCAGAACTAGCACACAGATTCTTTACGTTAAAGAGTCTTTAAATTTTTTTTCTTATTAGCACCTTTTAAATTTAACTAGACACAACTGAATAGTTAATTTTTAAGCTCTTATGTTTTCAGCATCTTTATGGTAATGTTACAAATTTGCAGTGGAAAAAATAATAATTTTCAAATTGGTTTTTTGAGTTCATTTTCATCATCTCACTGTCAGAAATAAGTGGTCTAGACATAGAAGGGTTGAAACATGATTCTCCCTTGAGTAACTGTAGAACCTCTGTTACCTAAAACTTACAGGTGTGGTTGCATTTCAGTCATGATCTCAGAAGAAATAATAGACCATTTCTGTACTGCTTTGTTTCAAGTTTTTTAACCATTTTACCAATTCAAGGCAAAATGGAGGTAGGCTGCTGTTGGGAAGGTTATTTTGCAAATAATTAATTTTGTATCAGTTCTTCTTATCTTTTATTTCTCAGAGTTGTCATTTAAAGCTGCCCCCACTGCAGTAATCTATCAATGTTTTAGGTGACTCTATGATATGATTCAGTGAAATGGCAATACTAGAATGTTATTTAGTTATTAGAATCTGTTCATTTAGTGAAACATCAACTTGTGATGAATTAATGTCTATAATCTATTTTCTTTTCCACTCACATTAAAACATCACTTGTTTGAAAAGTCATTATGAATTTCACTGCTTTCTATGAGTGGAAGAAGAGGGGGAATCCATTCACTACTCAGGAGCTTCTATCTTGCAGCTCTTCTCCATGCTTGTCATGCAGGATTTAGACCTTTAATTCTCCATTTTTGTTCATTCAATAGTAAATCTACTCACAGCATCCCCTAACGGCGAAGTAAGATGCAATAAAAGGCTTTAAACACAAAGGTAAATCAGGAAACAGATGAGGGCAAGCCTTTGAAACACGAATTAGGGCTTTTGCATATCTTCAGTAGCTGTAGCATCTGTCCTTGAGCCATCTGAGAATTAACATGAGAAAGGAGAATTCACCAAACACTTGAGAGAGGATGCTACCAATTGATCACTGTTTTTCTGTTCAGAGTAGTTTTAAACTTACCTGTTGACCTAAAGCTTGAGTTGAAATTTTGTTTCCCTCCAGCACTGACAGCTAACAGCACCTGCAATGCATGTAGGGGTTTTATGTAAAAGATTTTTATATAGATATCTTATCTGTTCATTAACTTCCTTTTAGTTCTGAATAATTATGACCATTCTGCTGGACAATAGAAAGTAACTTGTTATAGAGAATAATTATTACCTACACCTGCAAAAAAACCCCAACCAACCAACCAAATAAACAAACAAAAAAACAAAAAACAACAACAAAAAAACAACCAAACTTTTTCTTGACTTTATCTGGAATAAATTTCTGGATAAATTGAAATTGCAATGGTAGTCATTCAAATTAAACAAGTAATGATGTAAGAGGCTAGAAATGCAGCAGTCATTTGACAGACTTCAGGTCAACCTCAATCTTAATTCAGCTCTGGGATTAAATTTTGCTGAATTTACCCATTGTGTCAGTAAAACAGATAGTTAAGTGTCAAAATATCTCTCATGTGTGACTACACACAAACATGTCCAGGACCACCATATTTTTACAGCAGGACATCCAGACATTAAGGAAAAAAAGCGTTTTGCATTGAAGTGCAGACTGCAATAGATTGTGGATAGTGACACCCCCTCTAGCCACTGAGTTCTCTGTGTAGATGAGGGCTTTAGTACTAACAGATAAATACACTGCATTTCATCTGCCATAACCAAATACAGATATTTGAATTTCTGTATTATTGAAAAAATGGTAACATAAATTAAAAATTGATGTCATTAGCAATGTCATAATTTCCTTAAACAATTCCCTGTGGTTTTTGGTACAATTTTGAAATGTATAGGCATTGAAAATTTTGTCTCCCTATGGTACAAAGATGTTCCTATGAGATTTGAACATTCAGGGTGGTAACATTTTAATATACATGATAATCTCAGATACAAGAGCAAGAAATTTTGTCTTTCATTAGACCATCTGGCACAGCAGAGAGAAGATCCAAATACTGCCTGATGGGGTGGGGAGGGGGGCTGGGGGCATGGTTGCTGTTGATGTACTTCCATCCCTACCTATTTGGAGAAAAGAAATTGATACAATACCATGATAGCATTGAATATGATGAGGGGCCTAAGACTCACTATTTCTTTAGTGCTTGTGAAGTACAAAAAGGGTAGGGGGGAAACATCTTTACTGAGTCCACCTTGAAAGCTAATATTTCTCACACTACTGTTAAATGGACTGCAAATATGCACAGGTGTGTAACACATGAATAGAGTTGAGTGAGCTAGTGAAGGGTGTGATGGGAGTACTGTAATCATGTTACTGTTAGCCCAAGCTAAGGAATGTCAACAGTATACAAGATATTGCAGAGGCTGCAGGTTAATAAAGAGCCACAAAGTGCCCTTCTATAAAAAAAAAAAAAAAAAAAAAAGCAGGCTTGCCTTCTTTTTTCTTTTTTCTTTTTTTCTTTTTTTTTTTTTCCATTGCTGCAGTGTGGTTATTCATTTGTATATTGTCTGTATCAATTAACTACTAAATTAACAATTATTTATCTAGCTATTAATTGTTGAAAAGAGGAACTGCTTCTCAGAGATTTTCTTGAAAATATTTTTAAATAAATGAGCTCTTTTTCATCATAACCAGAAATATCTATTGAAATGGATGAAGAGTCTTAAAAATTAACAGTGTGACCCAGCCCAAAATAAGGATTAGCAGGATTAAGTTCCAGCATAATGTTGTGTGATTTTACACATGAATAGTGCCAAATGGAATGGTTCTCATGTGTAAAGTTATTCACCTGTTTAATGTCGAAAGTATCTTTTCATTTTAAATCTGACTTTAACCTTTGTAAAGATTTCAACTTCTGCTCTGCCTAAAACTGCAGATGTGATGTAATTAGTCAATGGAGAACTTCCTTGATACATCTAAAATTATTGCAAAGCATATTTTCAAAAGTTTGATTACAAAATAGAATGAATGATAATTATTAAACAATGTGTTGGCATTTTTAACAATGCTTTTCAAAATAATCTATTTGCCTTTCAGTATTTAAATGAAATTAAGAGCATGGTTATTATTTGTAGATAAGGAGGGGATTCCTGATCCAGTTTTTATCTGATATAAGAAATTGCATCCAAAGTCACCTTGTAAGTTTACTTTTTAGAACAATTTATTTTTATCAGTAAGTTATTTTTCTTAAAACAATTTTATACATCTCTTGATGAGATATGAGCCACAGTCCATCCAAGTAAATGCAAATGCTCAGTTCTCTTTAAAGGTCTTTCATTATTCACTCACTATTTGACCTGCTTGTCCTTCAAAATATGAGAAGTGATTATATGATTAAGATGCCTGCAAGGGACCTGGAAGAACTGCATTTCTTTTCCTGTTTTGCTCATGTTGCTTGTGTTACCACAGACATTTCCTTTATTCCCTTTGTGTATCAAGTCTTTGCCTGAAAAACCCAAACAGCAGGTGCTCTCTCAACCCCTCATCTGTATCTTTTTCTGCCTACCTGGAATACAAGTATTTTCTGAGAAAGGGTACAGTGGCTGCTCACAGTGTGCACTGCGAATAGATATAGTCCACAGAAAAACAAAAATAAAACTATAAGGGATCATCTACTCTGCATACATCACTGATTTCAGATTGCTGAGAATTTACCAGCTGTAATTATGGTTTTGACAGACTGAGCTGAATTCTAAGCATACTTGAGAAGAAAGGTTGTTCTACATTTCTCCAAAAAAACCAAAGGTCTCCTCTGCACCAAAGGTTAAGCAAAGGAGAAGCTTTTTCTTTCCCTATACACAAACAATAAAAACTATAATATAATAGGATAACAACTTGGTTTTATTTATTTAATGAATAAGGAGAACATTGAGTGAGTCAGTCAAACTTTTGCAGCACAAAATGAGTAAGAGCTCATTAAGCTCCTTTTCCACTGTTGATTTCAGCTTGAGGAAATTATTTTATTATTAGCAGAAAGTTATCACAAAGCTTGAATTAATAGTAACAAAAACAATTTTTTAGAAACTTATTTTTTATTGTCTTATGACTACACTCAATTGCCAACACTATTAACAACCAGAGATTTTTTTTTTTTTCCTTTCCCTCATTGTCTTCGGGGCATTAACTGACAAGACACACAGCAGCTCATAACTGAAGCTTAAATTTTAACTCTGGATAGGGGCCTCAAGACACCTTTTTCATGTAAGTAACAACATATACAGTAATTAGCAATGCTACTAGAGTTTCCTCTGTTTAATGTTTTCCTTTCCTTCTCTTTTTCAGTATTTGTTGAAAGCCTGTTTTGTAGTCTTTCATTTGTGACATATTGCTCTAATTTTGTGTGCCCAGATCCTGTTAGCTCTGTTCATGTTTAGCCTACCTCAACTTTTCTATGAAAAGAGATTTCCTTTGTTCTGAATAGTTGAAAATGCTTTGTTTTTGGATGGAAATCTCTGGTTGGCTGCTTGTATCTTAAGGGGAAAATCCGTTTGTCCTAGCACTTACAGGGTTTAAAGCTAGCACGAACGTAATCCACTCTTTTTTTTTTTTTTCCTCTTGCTTTTCCCAAACAATCCGCAATTTAGTTGACAGAGGATCTAAATATGTTTCCTTCTTTAATTTATACCTGCTACCTGACAATGGCTTTTATCCAGCCTCAAACAATTCAATTTCTAAACTCAATTTCTAAACTATCCTGCACTTGTGTTTTCAAATTGGCCGCTAATGAAATAGGAGGCGACTTCCTCTGATGGGATGCCACCATTCCTGTTTGTATATTCTCTCTCACTTCAGGAAGCTACATTTTTGCTACTGCTGTAACACACACCACGGGGATAAACTTCAAGCTCACATTTGACCGGATTACAAGTGTCTCACTTTGAGGTCACAGCCTGAATTGTGCAGGAAGTGTAATTTGGTGCAGAATGCTGTCAAGATGTGGCCCATGTTGGCTGCATTTCTTTTGATTGCTCCATACTGGTTATTGAGATAAAGCTTGAGGCATTTCCTTGGTGCCAGCAAGGACACTTTGTACTGGCTGTAGGTGAGAGGAATGAAGAGATGCTCAACACCCCAATCACCTGGAAATGAAGCAGTGGAAGCCCTTTGGAGAGAACTTTAACTCTTGCCCAGATGAGATTAGGAATGGTGCAGGGATTCTAGTTTTTAACACAGAGTAAATATCACTTAAGCTAGTAAACAAAATTGGATTTCATCAGAGACAATAGATTCAGTACTAGATTTATCTTAATGTACTGTGGTACTGTGTTCAGAAACAGAGCTGTTTTCTCTCGTTCTGGGAGAAAAAAAAAATCTACAATTAAGAATCTGAGAGCTGGGTTAAACTGGTTGTTATGAGCAAAGCATCTTGTAAGTTCCCTTCAGAACAAAGGTTTAAAGTAAACTGTCTTTTGGGTTGAACATCCTGCTAAAACCTGCTTGAAGTAAGTAATAAATAAACAAAATCTTGACTTCAAAAAGCTGAAAGTAAGGGTTAATAGAGAACAGAAAAATACTGCCTTTGTAGATATGATACTCCCTTCTTATACTTTGCAACTATCTGACAACTGTGTTGGGGTTTGAGAGTCTTTTTTTTTTTTTTTTTTTTTTTTTTTTTTTTTTTTTTTTTTTTTTTTTTAAAGAGGAAAGAAAAGCTTTGAGTTGGCTCTGATCCCATTGCCCACAAGTTGGCTGGAGCCTGGCCATCTGTCACAGCTGCTGCTCACCACTGCTGCCACTCTAATTGACAATGAACCCAGCACCCTGCAGTAATTGGGGCTGCACTGTGACTCAGGCAGGTACTGCACCCTTTTAGCATCCAGCAGTCCCCATCTGTGCAGCAGCCCTGGGCATGGGAGCACAGTGACCCCTCTGCTGTTTCCCAGGTGACCAGCAGGGATGGCCTCACCTGGGAAGCATTAGGAAGACCCAAGGAAAACCACATTAAAATTGAAAAGCTCCCCAAACTCACTGGAAGATTTTTATACTGCTGCCAAGGCATACACACATCTGCCATTCAGTTCTGGTTTTTATATTAAAAAAAAAAAAAATCTTCCAATATTGAGCAGCTCATGGACAACTCCAGTCAGGGTTTATTAAATTACTTCTCAACAATATTTTAAATAGACTAGTCTGGGTTTTTTCTTCATCACAAGCACTACAGACACCAAAGCTTTGGCACACAGGGCATTTAATTCAGTTGCTGAGAAGACAGCTTTGCAGCAAGCCTTTCATCAAGGTTTAAATATTTTGGGGAGGCAAAGCCAAATCTTCACTATGTTTCTTGAATACAAAGTGTTAAAAAACTCAGCATTTCCCTTATGCCATAACCATAATCTTGGTTCCAGAATATTCCATGCAGCGTTTCTCTGTCCCCTTCAGTCACTGGTCTGCTCGTTTTGAATTGCATGTTGCTGTTATTTGACTGTATTTTGGGAGCTGCTGCCTTTTTCACAGGAAGTAACTTGGGTTTCCATGGCAGGTGTGTGTATGGTGAAAAATAAAGGTATACTCTTACATTTAAAAGGTACAGTTCTTTGGGCTTCATCCAGAACATAATGAAGTAGATGGAATTAAGTCATTTTACTCCAGAGAGATTCAGTCTCAACAGGTCGTTTAGGGCTTAAGGCAACATTTTGAGACTAAATCTCTGTTCTTTCTGCAATTCCTTCACAATTCTGTATAAATTAGGATACATGTGGATGTCAGAATTAGTCCCAGTGATTCTGACAAGCCTAGAAGGATTGAGGACATTGATTGCTTCATAGAAAGTTACTTTTGTTTTAAAAAATACTATTTCAAGCTATAGGTTTCTAATTACAGGTAAATGTTTCCAGACGAGACCAGCTGGCCAGTGGGCAGCTGGTTTCCAAAGGGAGCACTGTCCTGTGCTGCAAGGCAGCCCCTGCCACCTGCACAGCTCCAGATCTTCCCAAATCTTGTTTTAGCATGATTTAGATGCTACAAAGGCTTTTACTTCCTTTTCTTTTAATCATTATCAATTCAAATGTGACATTTTCAGTTTTATTACCTTACTTTTTTCCCCTTTGTTTCCCAAAAGAGAAGATCAAAAGTATTTCAGTTCCCTTTGCAAAAGAAAGCTTTCTATAGAATATGACCCTTTTAATTTTTAATATTATTGCTAGGTTTGTATTGGAAAAGTCTATCTGAGCTAGTACAGAACTGATTTACCAGCTCTTGTCCCCAGAAATGTGAGTTTTCCCTCACTTTTTGGGATGTGGAGTGATGTTGTACTAGCACTAAGTAAATTACTCCAACAGCTTGTAGTGGAGAAATACAGTGTAATATCTTTCAATGTTTTCAATCCTTTACTGACATATCAGCAAAACTTCACCTGAAAAATTAATGGAACTGCGAGCTGAGTGGTGGGAATTGTTGAAAAGGGACACACATTACACATGAGTCGTTCAGCAGTTGGAAAAGCAGTTCCTGTGCATTTGACCCTTAAATGTAGGAAAATACATTTCAGGCTTGGTGCATAAGTAAAGACAGGAAATATCTCTAATAAAAAGGAAATGTCAAAATTTACATGACTAGAAAATGATGCTGATGTGTGATTTTTTTTTTTCCCTCAAAAAATAAATGATCATGGAAAGGAACTTGGCACATACTTTTCTACACATGTGCACAAGAAAGGCCAGAAGGACGTTTCTGATCCTGAAATGAAGAGCTTCAACATTTTGTTAGGTCTCTGTCTAGTCAGTTCCCTACAGCATAATTTTTGACCTGGAGATATCTGTGGACTTACACATCATAGATATTTCCCAAAGAACTAATTGCAAAGTGGAAGATTCTGCAAAAATTTAAGGAAATCTCTTACTTGTTATTAAATAATTTGACAGTAAAATTATGACTCTAAAACTTCTGTTTCTAGTACTTTATTCAATTTTATTTTAATCTGGGTTATTTTATTAACCTGGTTTACAACATGCTTTCAAAAGCACAGAACTGAACTGATTTGTGAAAGGTGCGACTTGTCACCTCTCAGCAGAGAGAATGAATGAGTAAATAAACTGTGGAATCACCTGCAGTGGCTATCAAGGTTGTCTAAATCTCTACATGCTTGTGATACATTTCTTAATTTCACTTAAGTACGTTTAAAACCAAGACATGTGAAAAGGGAAGAGCAGAGGGACACTGCCTCTTTTTGAGAAGTGGGAGCAGCCTTGCATTCCAGACAGGCTGCAAACTGCAGAGCCTGTGCAGGCATGTCTCCTCCTCAGCTGCTTGCACAGGACACACAGATATAGCTCCTTAAAGTTATGGGCTACACTTTAGGTTAATATAACATGGACTTTAGTAGTCCAGCAGTTCCCAAAGTTTAGAGCTGTGTTTTCTAATGCACCTTGTAAGGATTGCTTGTGAATACAATCCCAATATTGGAGGCAGTTACTCAAAGTAAAAAGATTGGCCATGGTCCAGCATCTAAAAAGAGAGAGATTGAGGCAGAACTCATCTCAGATTCCAAAGGTGTTACTCCAGATTTATATGAGTGTAACTGAAAGCAGAAGGAAGTTCATTGTCTATTATGTCAAAGACATAAGATCTTTCAGATAATGGGCTATAGATCCCAGGCAAAATGTACTCATATGTTTTTCATCCTATTCATTGAAATCCTTTGCTTAGGAAACTTCCTAATTTTAAATGCAATGCTCACATATTGCGAGGAAAGCTTGGGATATCTAAAAAAGAATCTGTGGAAAAGCTTTATATCAGTTTTCACACAAAAATCTGTCCAGAGATTGAGATAAGCAATCCATAGATACAGACAGGACTTTTCACTATTTCTAGACCAACTTTAACTGTCAGATAAAGCGGTGTCACTGTTCCCTTTATATATATTCTATGTGCAAAATGAAGCATATCTCTTCTAGCTGGAGTGACAACTTCATGCATCTTAACAAGTTGTCCTATAACAAAGGATGAACACCTCTGTATTCATGATAGGAAACTTTATGTGTTGGTTTGAGATATATGACATTTTATAGCTGACAATATGCATTCTCTGAGAGTGAAGCATAGCCTCTGCAAAGTTTTTATGTCTTGATATACTGAGTCTTTTGAATATCAGGTTTTTCAAGCTAGATTGTTGGGATTTTGTACTCCTTTCAATATTTCTTTGATTATAACATTCTTTTCAGTTTAGGAAATTAGGTTTTAGATTTCTAAGAAAGGAAGAAGTGTATGTGTGCAGGGGTATGCATGTTTGTGTACAGCCTGAGACACTTGGGTTACTATATCTTTCTGTCCCTGCTTACTACTACAGAGGCAATTATTCAGCTCACAGGATTTAAAGAAGAATAACTTTCACAATGAAACCTGAAGTTTCATTAGCATATTATTACTTCTTCTAGGTCATTATTAAAGATAAACAATATCACTCTATCTAGCACAGTCTTGCGATATCACCATAGTAAATAAATCCTGGTTGATTAACAAGCATTGTTACACTTCTTTTTCAAATCTTCTAAGCTGCATAACTTGTTCACATGTCAATTACACAGATTCCTGTAGAACTGTGAAAAGAAAGAAAAGAAAACCGAGAGACCAAACTGAGTGCCATGCACAGGAAGACCTTCAATCATGCCTGCCAAGGGCTTGGACATCTGCACAGTGGCTGAAGAAAATTGTTAGGAGCAAGAAGAAGCAACTGTATTGGAAGAGCCGTGTGTTCCAGTCTCCAGAAGTAATTTCTCACAAGGACCATCTTCATGAATAATTAGGGTGAAATTTCCAAGAGTTACTTGGTTATTTAGCAATGCAAGTCCTATTAAAGTCTGCAGAACCTTTACTCTTGATAAACAGTAAACACTTGTAAAATCTCTGTCATTTGAATGCTGAGCAGATTGAACTCTGTCACAATATTTTCCTCCCTGAGACATACTTTTTACTACTGATAAATGTCAAGATGGCAATATTCTTTCTCTGTAAAGCAATTGTAAATTTGGCTGCCTCAGGAAAGCTCCTTCTGCTGAAGTCATAGATCTTTGAAGAACTGTCTGCAAAGCATCTTTAAGGTACTCAGCTACCGCAGCTTGCCAACCTGTTCTGCCTGAAGTAAAAAACTCCACACTCTTCTAGAAAATACAGGTGCTGAAAATGTAGAAGTTGCCTTCAGAACTAATCAAAAGCTTCTTAAAATTTCTCTGTCAACAGTAAAAAGGACTAAGTTGCTTCTAACCCAGGAGAGGGGGAGGTATATAGCTAGAGGACTGTATTAAGTGAGGCCCCAGGCACAAGTAATAAATCCTTCAGTTGGGTTTATTGTTTTGGTTGAAGAGGTGACCGTAGTGTGGGATGGGAGCCTTTCAACTCTGGGATTCAGCAGCTCTCTGGCTTGATAACAGTATCCACCACCTGCTGCACTTCGACTTTCAGCTCAGTGGCAGCTGCAGGCATCAATTCAGGCTAGAAAACTGAGGGAACACACACTTCTATGATACTGAAAGGTAGCTGAAAGGCAACTAGAGGCATACAGCAGTATTAAAGAGACAAAAAATTGCCATAGAATCATAGATTATCCTATTTGGAAGGGACCCACAAGAATCATTGAGTCCAGTTCTCAGCCCCTCACAGAACAGCCCCAAAAGTTACACCATGTGCCTGAGAGCTTAGTCCAAACACTTCTTGAATTCTGTCAGGCTGGTGCTGCACCACTTCCCTGGGGAGCCTGTTCAGTGCCCAACCAACCTCTGGGGGAAGAACCTCCCTGACATAGCTTCATGCTGTAAGCTCAGGTCCTGTGTAACGATGTGGTTCTGACTGATACAAATTCCTGCTCTTGGAATCACACTGCACCACACAAACGTCCCTAAGCACACAAAGTTTGATTCTTAACATTTAATACTGTTACCAATATTCATCCAGCTGAACAAGACACCTTTCTGGCCCATTTAGGATTTTAGAATGAGAGTTATTTTTTTGTTTATATGCATCTATACCTAAGCTCCCTTTACATATAGTGAGATGTACTGTATTTCTTAAATGAGAGTTCAGCTAGTCCACTGAAGAAATGCTGAGAAAAAAGTTGGTGCCTGGACCCCATCTCACTATGGTTAGGTGAAAGCTAAGTGTGGTTGTGAGAGTTAAGGACTGTTTTGCGGTTCTAAAGTTAGAACTTGTGAGGAAAAAATAATGGTTAGGTTGTTAAATCTCTTTGTTCTTCGGGCTCTTTCTTTAAAGACTTCAAACTGACTCCTGAAGTCTGTGTTTTGTCTTGTAAGTATTTACACTGTAAAATAAATGGGGACTGTTTAACATTCCCTTCTAAAAATGTCTGTGTGCATGTTCAGCTCCATTAACAATAGAGGTGTACACAGGACAGGAGAGACCCTGACCCCAGGAAATTATTGCCTAGCTGCTGTAATGGCAATTGCTTATCTCTTATTTAAATAATCAAGTTAAATACCAAACAAATCTTCTAAACTCTGTTTTTTGTTAAGCTCAAAGATATCATGGGGAGAATGAAACACAAATCCTGTACGAGAATGATTACAAAAAGTCCCCTAAACCCTCCTTCTATATCCTGCTGGCAAGCTATATAAAGATTAATATTTTTAAAATGCCAAACTAATTGTAAATATGAGATGTCCCTATCCTCCAAATGCCAACTGAAAGGCTAGATTGCTATCTACGTAAGATTAGCAGGAAATTTAAAATATTATTTATTGTGGGCAAGAAATTAATTTGGGATAAAAACAGTTCCATTTTGAAACAGCAGGATGAAGTCAGAATTTGCCTGTTGATTAACCACCAAAGCTTCATAGCAGAGATTTTACTGTCTTCTTAGTTTTGACTTTCTAGTAACTAAATTGGCTTTTTTTGCATCTGAGTGACTGTGTAATATAGCATATCACTGATCTACCTCCAGATTTCATTTGCTAATTTTTTATCATATGATAGACTAAGAACCCCACAAATTATATAATAATATTTCATGTTATTGGGCTTCTAAGACCAATAAAACAACTAGGTAGCCCAAATAGTATCAGTAAACAGTATCAGCTGTTTGTACAGGTTTCCTTTTTATTAAAATAGTTGCAGGATAAAATCAGTATATACAGTAACCATGTGTTGTAAGATACTGATCAAACGACAATAAAGTTCTTACAGCAGGGTAATTAGGGCTTTGAACATGGTCTGAATGGGGTAAGTCGACACCAATTTACATTCCGATGGTCAAAGAGATGTGATAGTATCTCCTTTGCAAAGAATTAAATAACACTCCAAAGTTTATCTGTCCATCTGAAAGCAGTCCCATAAAGGGAAATAAACACTTTTAAATTCTTGACACCTTGAGACTCTTTTTTTCACTCAGCTGCAACAATCCTAATTTTGCCTTCAGTATTGCTATTTTATAATAATATTGTTAATACATTTTGAAAATACAAAATCTATTTTATAATCAAAACTGCAGCAAAACTGTATGGAGCAACAAAGTGGAGGACTTTTTAGTGGCTACCATATGATCTTTAATCTCCAAAGTTCCTGAACATTTTCTTAATCAGTTATATAGATATGCAGCCAAAATTAGAGTTTTTAGATAATTGCTATTTGTCTAGTGCTCAGGAGCATCAGTGGGAAGAAGTCTGTAGAACCCCAGCTTTAATGTTTGGCTTTAGGGTTAAGACATATGCCTGCAGAGTAAGAATGCTATTGTAATTTTTTCTAGTGATCAGAGTGTGAGAGATAACATTGCTGTGGGAGGCATCTAACAAAAGAGGAAAAATAAATGGAGGCCTAGAGGTAAGGTAAGTATTTAAACAAAGCAGTAATTGTTTTTATGAAAGACACACACAGATTGATCTACTATCCCTAACTCCCATTTACACCAGGAACAAAACAGCTCACAAAAATCCCAGACAGTAATCCATACAGCCTGGTGTCCATGGCCATCAGTACTCTACAGTCTTAACCTCATTTGAAACTCATGTGGTCTAAAACTAATAAAGAAATAGAAAATGGATACAAAAAGGAAAAAGAAAGAAGAAGAAATTTATATGTTATGTTGAAGCAAATGTATTAATTTTGCTGAGATCTATATAAATGGGGAGGAAGAAACGAGAGAAGTAGGAGATAATCTGAAATAAAGAATTTTTCAACAAAAGCTGTCAGAAAATCAGGAGAAGCAGTGGAGGTAGATGAAAATAAGATTCTGAGATTTATCATGAATACTCTAATTTCAGTAAGGGTTGAGATAGTTATGAAAAAATATTGAGAAGCCGGGAAGAGTTTGTGAATGTTAAGCAATACGTAAGAACCACTAGCATGAATGATGCTAGTGGTAAGGAAGCAGTAAAAGGAAGCAGTAAAAACAAAAGGGTAAGCCAGTATCACCACAGGAGTAGTGGAAATTGAGGGAGGAGGGAAGAAGGTTCTATAAATGGGATCTTCTGGAAAAAAGTGAAAAGGCATTTACTCCACAAAGAAACAGTTAAGAAGAGCTGGGGAGGGAACTCAGGAGAGAGATAATCATAATGGAAAAGTCTGTTTTACAGGTAGGTAATAAGGAATTTCTTACTTTTGGAAAGGCAAATTCTATGTAATATGTAGTTTAGAACCAAGGTTAGACTGCAATGAGGAAAGAGCCAGAGAGCATTATGTGTGTCCTCAGGCAGAGAGAGCCCATTCATAGTGAGGATGAGAGAGAAGGATTGAACAAGGAGAGATGGATGAGATGCAGCAATGACAAAGAGCTCAACTAGGTCTAGCTAAGGGAGGAGGAATGTACAGATAAAGTAAGTGGTTGACTGTGTGACAGGATGGAGGCAAAAAAGAAGAAAGCTTGAATTGAGAGAAAAATAGGTGGTCTTGAGCTGAGCCATTTGGAAATGGTGATGGTAATGGATGTGGTAAAGAGAAGAGGCAGTAAAGAGAAGGGAATAACACAGGCACAGATAGGCTGTGCGTGAGCCTGCCAGTGTTACTTTTTGGAATGCCAGAAAGATCAAAGACTAAGCAAAAAAACCTGAAGGTTGTACAGAGCTTTAAAAGAAAAGTTCAGAGAGGACAAAAATTAAACCTGAAGACCTACTGTGAATGCCAGAAGAGAAGACATTATAAAAGTTGTATTCATAAGTAGTATTAGAGTTCAGGAACTTTCTCCAGGACAGAGGAAGAGTAGGAATAAGTGGTGCCCACAAAGCTAGGAAAGAGAGCAGGGGAAGGAACAGCAAGGTGGATCAAAAGGCTCATATGGTCAGATGAAGACTCGGGGAGACCTCTGGACAGTGGCACCTCTGGTCCTGTGGACCTGGAGTATTGGGTGGGCAGGAACTAAGTTTAGAACAGATTAGAGTCAGAATGATTGACAGACTGAAAAACAAGTTTGACAAGTGAATAAAGAGGCAGGATATGAGAGAATCAGGATTAGGACAGGGCAAGGAAAACTATGATGGAAAAAACAGAGTACATAAGAAATAAAGCTTAATATGGAGAAGGAGGTGGGCGAACTAAAAAGCACTTCTATTTTCAGGGAGGCAAATTTTGTAAAATACGGTTTAATTTTGAGGACTTCATTTAAACTCAGCAGCTCTGCAGCATGGAGATTTCCTCACCTGTCTGCATGTTTCTCAGACTTCCCAGAAATCTTTTCTCCTTTTAGGAGAGATGACTGCTGTCCCAGATACCCATTTAATGTATGTAATCACCCTGTGGTGCCTTTCATCTAATTTGGCATAATGCACGTTTGAAAACCTGTCACAAATGGGCCAGTTTGAAATGATGCTGTAATGCACAAAAATTAGCTCTCCTGCCCTTTGGCTGCTGAACAAGAAAATTGATTTTTGTGCATTATGCAATGAATTTAAATGGTATATTTCAGACAGCTTTGTAAACATAGGACTTTTCAAACAGAGACACTGGAGGGATCCAAACACAACCAAAGGCAATGGGAACTATTTTGGCAACCTATAAAATCATTTTGTACTGACTCTTGCCTATCATGCTGTTGGAGGAGAGTTGTGTTTGTGGTTTACGTGTTTGTTAGAAACTCCGGTTCCAAATGCAACCGGACACTGCTACAGCTTCCATTACCCGTGATGGTTTTAAAAGGTTCTTCTGCTTACAGTACTTAGGTTGTGTATATATAGAGAGTGCTTTTGAAAAGGCAAATTCCTGTGCTGTCATCCAAGCAATCAAAACACTCTTTGTTTGCAGAGTGGGGGAGGATGGAGACAAGGGTAGAGGAGAGGGGGTGATGTTTAGAGAGCCAGCAGTTGCCACTCATTGGTGCGGCCGCTGCCTCCCCGTCCCTTCCCTGCTGCCCCTCAAAGCTGTGTGTTAAAATCCAGTGCTCAGGGTAAGGCAGCAAGCTCAAGGAATGTGTACCCAGGCCGGCGCTCATGGTTTCCTGGCCGGCACATCTCCTCAGCGCCCCGCTGCCCGCACAGAGCCCGCCGGGCGCTGCGGGCCAGCAGGCGCTGAGCCGCACCACCGGGGATGACAAATTAAACACTAATGTGTTTGCTAGAGGCTTAGTTGCTGGGCTGGGGTGGCAAATAGAGTAACCCCTCTGCTCTGTGACCTTTGCTTCTTTACTGCAGACGGGTGCAGAGAGGTTAAAGAACAAACACTCTGCTTTTGATCAGCGGAGCGACACTGCGCTCCAGCCCAGACACCTGATGGGGAGAGAAAACTATTCAGGCTTTCTCCTCTCTCCATGGAAATATGCTGAGTGCTTCTGCAGCACAAGCGCTACTTTTTAAAAAGGGATTAAGAGCCTCTACCATCAGGAGCAGCCTCTTTGCACTGCATGTTTTTATGCCTCACAAAGATCAGTCTATCTGAAGTAAAAATAATTTTTTCTCTGAAAATAGACAAGAAATTTTGTATTTATTAGCAATTTCTCTGATTGAATTATTCTCCTACAAGCCTTAGCTTCTCTCTGAATTATTCTCCTACAAGCCTTAGCTTCTCTCTCACCAAGCAAAGCAAATAAGCTATTAATTCTCTGTTTTTCCTCAGGGTATGTGCACGAAGTGCAGTTGTAGAAGCTCATCAAGCTGCTGTTTGTTCCAGACAGAACCAGAATCCCTGATGAATGTTTCATTATTTTCATCCAAAAAGGGGAAAAAAAGAGATACTTTCTGGGACAGTTTACACCCTTTTAAAAGCCACTGTTAAAACTCTCCTGTTGCAGGTTTGTCTAGGTCTCAGTTCCTCTCTTCCCCACTATAACCTTTCTGAAATCTGGTACCAAAAGCTAGGGAGAAGGCGGCAAAGTGACTGGCGTGGAGCCTAATGTCCCCACTTTACACAACCTTTTAGAGCACTAGAGTGAAGTGTGCCAAAGGCCTCAGCTAGAACAACAAATTGCTTTCCACATGAAGACAGGTCTCCATTACCCAGAACAGATCAATTTGTCTCGGTGTGACAGATGAAGCTGAGGTGAAAGTACAAAACAGAATGATGCTAGCTCAATATTTTGTTTTTGGTAATGAAAGTGATCTATTGCTGTTTAACTAGTAATTCCAAGAACATCAACACAGAAGACAGGGTAAAAAATGTTGGTTACAACATTGTTTATGTAGCCAGATTTCAAGATGAATCTAGCTGCATGTAGTTTGCAAAACACTGGCATTTCATCATCTTTTATTTATGGAATTCATTAAAATGTGAGACTCTAATATACCATGCACTAAAAAGAAAACCTATAAACTATTCCCTGTATCATCAAACCCATCACCCATACTGCAGTAGATGGCTTGGAGGAACACCTCATATTCCAGTGATGAGCCCCTTGATCCCTTGTGGATGGTGCATCTACCTCGACAATTGTTTTTCAGAGAGGGACCATTTGTTTCACTGGCACATCAGGACAAGTCAAGAAAAGCTGCAAGTGACAGAGAGAGAAGTCACCACCTGCATTTTGGCAGTTACATTTTAGATGTAGTATTTATTTTTATAAGCCCCTGGGGGAACAACTCTCCCAGATGCACAGTATCTGCATAATCACCCAATTTTAGATAGATTAAATATTCATATCAGGCTTCTTGAGTTGTAGTAATGTCCCTCTGGGGTTCTGAGGATCCAGGAAGAGCTTTGCCACAGCATAATGATTGGTGCCTGTTGTTCATACTGTTAGGGTTAGTCTCTCCCCATTACAGCCTGCTTAGAGGCCAATTCTTCTGAACTCTTGAAAATGGTGGGTTTTTCCTCCATATAATGAGGCAAGATATGGTTCTCATAATAAAAGGTAGTTCAAAGATAAGCAGACCTGCATAAAGACTTTTGCTACACCTGTACACTGA
This sequence comes from Rhadina sibilatrix, assembly GCA_013400275.1. NCBI lineage: Eukaryota > Metazoa > Chordata > Aves > Passeriformes > Phylloscopidae > Rhadina > Rhadina sibilatrix. The sequence continues at coordinate 181,897 of VWYO01018834.1, forward strand.
GATTTATTATCTGTCTATTTAGTTTGGACCCATCTAGCAACACAACTGGCTCAAATGAGGCTGAGGTGAATAACAGGTCAAGATCATGGATATAATTACACTAAATAGAAATATCTGTGGAAAGAGTGGGAAGGATATTCTATGAGGTATGGATGGGCTTAGTAACATCTTCCCAAAATTCATTCGAAACTACTTTTCCATTTTGTCTGCTTGTCCTGCTATACTGTTTGTTATAACAGTATAGTAGTGAATATAATTGGTTTTGTTTATTATTTTTTTGTAATTAAATTGGTGATTAATAAATTCAATAAAAAAGAAAAAATAAAAAGCCTCTTTATCATAATTTTAATCCCTAAAAGTTCTTTGGATCAGTTAACTGATTACATTATGTAATAGGTCTAAACGTTGTTCTTACTCTCTTGTGGTTGGCAAATTGCATTAAAGTTTTCAGGCCAGGAGAGCAGCATGATTTAATGAAACTGTGTAAGCAAAACTTGCTGAAAAACTCTCATAATCTCTCTTTGTATTTGTAACTATGACCCATTCTAGCTTCTCAAAACACAAACATTTTAGAGGGCACTCATGATTGTTTTTCCATTTGTCATTGTTGTTGACAACAGAGGTTTAACAAGTATCACCTTGCTTCCAGACAGGATGTGCCTATCCAAACTCAGATGCTTGAAAAACAGGTATATATCAGAGCTATTTGCCTACAAGATCACCAGAGATAGTGAAGACAAGCCAGAATTATTCAAATAATGCCTTTTGCATTAAACCAAGCATCTAAGATAGGTAAGTTGAGCTCTTCTCCTAAAATGTTTTCCTCAAATGACATGTGAGGGGATGTAAGGCAGCTGCTTCAGATATAGGCATCTGCATTAGCAACATTTATAGTTAGGTCAAAGAAATTGCATTTTATATGTTGAATACTATTTTTTCAGGAAATATGGATGATTTAGAGTCCCCCTTTATTCTTTATGAAATTAAAACAGACATGGAGGGGGAGAGAGACATCTTAGAGTGCCCATTTATAAACTAATCTTGTCTGCGTACAGATAGGCATCACATCCAGTTGATACTCAGACAGTCAGGTTTTATAAGCTTCATCTAAAGATAATACCTCTATCACTCAAATGTCTGCATAATGAGGATACTACATACTGTTGAAAGAGTGGATTTTTTAGCAATAAAGAGTAACATTTTTAAAAATAACATTTGAAATTGGTTAATTATATATGCTGCAATGCAAAAGAAAATTATGCATATAGTTCTGGACAGTCAACAGTCAACCAATTAGTTAAATAAATAGTAGTGTTTCATTGAAATGCTGATATGTTTGAAAATTCACTAAAATATTTTTTACAACTGGTAGAAAAAACTGCAGTTGCTAAGACTTTGATACTTGGGTGCCTAAAGCTAAACAACTAATTAATGTCTTAAAGGTTTTTTGTTTGTTTGTTTGTTGGTGTTTTTTTTTTGATACTGACTACACTCAAGATGCGCAAAACCTTTTAAGCATACTTTTGAAAACCAAGCTAATTCATTTTGCTCCTGTGTAAGATAACTTAGTTTAAAAAAATTGGAGAAAATTAAAAAAAAAAAAAAATACCATGCTTAATTTTAGTAAACTTACATACTAGCAGCTTACAATGTTGTTTAAATATCTTTGCATTTTGCTTTCTATTAACAAAGCACAGCAGGTTATGATACAAAATTGGAAAGTCCTGCTTTCTTGTTAGATAATATTTTACCATTTCCACATGACGAGATTCTGCTTGTCTTGCCAGTTCAACACAAAAGGAAACCAGCAGATGGAAGCAATGAAAAGCAGAATCTTTACTGCACTCATTGGCAGCTAGTGGAATTTACTGGCTTTCCAAAAGTATAATATGTATTACTACATCTTCCGTTCCTCCCGCGCTGATAGATGTTGGATGGAGTGTCCTTCATTTCAGGACACTGAGGAAAGAAGTAAAAAAAATAAGTGGGCAACTGAAAATAGGACATGCTGATTCTATTTCTACAAGTCAAAATCAAATGTTTCAGCTGCCATACTTTGTATGTAATTAAACTTAGTATAATTACAAACTACTATGATTGCTACTTGCTCTGTGTATGCACAGGCAAACCTCCTTTGGGAGGAACCAGCTTAATTCTATTGAAGTGAAAGGACTTCAGTTCCTGGCTCAGTCTTAAATATCGAGCTTGCGTGGCAGGCCCTTTCCTGCTAAACTGTTCCTGTTGTTTGAGCCTCACCTATTTTTTTTTTTTTTTTTTTAATTAACATGAGCCAGTAAAACAGACAAATGCAGTGGATAAATACATGAATAGAGATTTAGTGAAATCTGGTTTTCAAGGAAGTCTATTTAGAGATTTATCAATTAGAAACTAAGGAGTTTTTATAATACACTTGTATTATAAACTTAAGACTTTCAGTTCTGAGACAGATCAGATACAAATCAGTTGAGTTTCAATAACTATGAAAATGTACATTTTAATCATAAATTAAGTGAGAAATTGAGAAAGAAGAGAAACAAAGTTTACTTTGAAATTTTTAAGGGCAGCAGGCTAGTGAACAGAAGACAGACTATTTCAATATTATACTCTATTTTCAGTCTCAGTGTAACTAAAATCTTCAGTGTGAATGCTCAGTTATGGCATCTATATTTTACTAGTAGCAAGTAAAACTGTTCAGGAGGAGTTTAACAAATGTTTGAAATTTATTTGAAATTCATTACCACATTTCCACCAGCTGGGATGTAGTCATGTCTGCTTTCAGTCTCACACCAAAAGCATGTTACATTGCTCTGACTTTTCTATGGGAAGCCAAATTTATAATAATTTGGAACATATCAAAGATTGGAAAGTACTCAAGCCACAGTGACTGTGAGATGAGACTTTATGCACTGGTTGCATTTAGAGGGGAATGGGAGAAACTGAGCAATGGGTTTGTTATGCTCTGGATCTCTTCTTTCTAACATACTCTGGTGTACCTCATTTCCACAAAAGCCTTGTGATCACTCTCCCTAACCACCATCCTTCACCACAAGCTAAAACAAGCTGTATATCACAGCCCTGTTTATTTTTAGAAAGATTCAGAGTCCTGCCTATTCTGGTTTCATTTTCTTTAACTTTCACACTCCAATAAACTTAACCCACTTTCAACACACTAAGATAATTTAACCTGCCCATGCAGGGACTTGCTGTATTTTAAAATAATGTATATTTGTATATCTATTTTCAAAAGACTTGTGTGTTGTCAAATCTTCAGAAAAGCAAACCAACTTTGATTTCTTGATCTGTAGCAAATTCCAGAAACACAACAGGACACAGAACAACAGCAAAACATCAAACATTGGAGGTTTTTTCTGAAAATGGATATTAATGTTTAATATATTTTTTAAATTTACAGAATGTAAAGTGGACACTTTTTTGATCGTGTTCTCAAGAGTAACACATTCCAAAACTCTTCTGAAGAAGTCTACATTTGGATAATTTCCCTGAAGTAAGCTTTGGGGTTTTTTTTGCTGTTGTAACCAGGTTGCTAACTTTCAGAAAAACAACAATAACAACAACAAGAAATTTGTTTAAATAAAGCTTACAAAAGACTACTGAAACAGAACTGATCTCTTAGCCAAGCTACAGGACTGTGCATCTACACAGTGTCATGTTTGGAGTGTAAAGACAGAGGATGTGGGAATAGATCTGCCAGTAGGAGGGAATTGCCAGCATGCACTTCACGGAGGAAAGTGTTCATGGTGTTCCAGACTTGTATTTTCCAAGTACTACTGTTTCTCTTTTAATACCTGTATCTTCCCACCAGCATTGTGTGATCTCCAATTAGTCCTTCCCAGACACTTCTCATCAGGGACATTCCAATCCCCTGTCTTTCTTATTCCTATTTTCATCTCACTGTCCCTGTCCTGTCAGCCCGTGGTTGCCAATGCTGTAAGATACTCTCAGTTTATTCAGCATTGCCCAATTTAAGAATGCAAAAATGCATATCTCTACATATTTTTATTACACATTTTTCTCTCCCTACCTGTATTCCCAAGACCTCTCTGGAGAATGTTTTTAATGTCAAGTAGCACACTAAAAAAAAATTTCTCAGCAAATTAATCAAAACATTGATAGTTTGTATTTGCAAGTAGTTATAAAAATGTTTCCACGAAGTTTAATAGTAAGGAAAATATAAAACCCTTTAAAAACCTATTCCTATTTGGAACAAAATTTAAATTTTTCCCAGAAAATTATTTGCCATGGTTAGTAGCAAGGCAACATAATTTATGGGAAATCTGATTTGTTCTGGGGCAGCTGGCAAGTACAGTAGACATGAGCAGCTAAAATGTTTCTATCATTCTCAAATACTGCCCCAGATATTCCCTTTAATAGTGCATTAAGAATGTACTGACTTTCAAATGTATGTGTTCAGGTTACTTAAAAAATAAGGTAAAAGAGAAGAAAACTATAGTAAAGCATGTTATGCACCAACAAGAAAGACATGACCACGTGGTATATCTCAGAGTTGGCTGTCAGAACTACAGTTGAGCTTGCAAGCACTGGGCCTATAACAAAACAATGGCAATGTTTTATTTTAATTATGGGTATGAATGTGTTTCATTTATTCTTTCAGTGGCTTCAGTCTCATATTGGCCACTAGGGCTATAAAATATGTAGTATGGTTTCTAATCCACAGTGCTCTTTGTTGCTTTTGGAGTAATGGGAAGGCTGCTCATACAGTGCATTGTGCAAATAGGCCTGGTAATCTTACTCTTGCATGAGCAGCTGTTGGTTAAAATACACAGTGTTTTGTGCTCCTGTGTTATTGTGATGCCTCATGCAGACAAGACTGAATTCCAAAGCAAATACTCCAACAGAAGCAGTATGCACTGTGATGTCAGCTGATACAGCACCTTGGCACCAAGAGAGCACAGCCCACGGGAGACCATCCAGCCCACTGACTGTAGAGACCTAAATCAGGTACAGCAATACTTGAAACGTAGTTCCCTCACCTTGACAGGACTGCCAAAAATGTCTAAATTTTACAACTAAGTTCCAAATCCAAAAAACTTATAGTAACATTTGCAAAGGCAATTCGATCTGTTCCCAAAGTGGATATTAAAAATCAGCTCCAGGAAACTGGTTTGTTGGTCTTCTCTTGGGATCCAGCAAGTCTCCATTGCAAAAGCTTTCATCTAGAACTGCTTGTTACTGGTTTTACAGCATGTCCCTAATATGGTACACAATATGGTACTCTGGGGTTATGAGTCCTTGGAGTGTTTATATATTTTCCTTGCAGAGAAAACAGAAATACTCACATGACCCAAGTGAAGCCAAGGCAGACGTTGTACTGGACAAATACCTAACCACTGGGCACCAGACCTGTGGTCCACCATGCTTATTCATAGCATTATTTAGGTTGGAAAAGATCTCTAGGACAATCAAGTCCAAGTGGCCCTCTACTACTGTTCCTAGCTATGTTATAGTCACTATCTTTAATTGACAGCAAGGGTACATTGCATCTAAATCAAAGGGTTACCAGTAACAACTTCTCTACAGTAATTGTAGCTGGGGTTTGCAACTCTTAAAGAACTAAACTTAGATATTACACAAATGTTCAGAGGAAAGCTGCCTTCTCAAAAGTATAACAAAAACCACACTGGACCCCCACACACTTTGTGATCTCATGCTGAACTCCTAAAACAATGTGTGAATGGTGATGCTTACCATGGAGACTGAAACCTGCCCAGACAGAGCCTTCTCCTTGAGCTCTCTGTTGGCTGGCTCCCACTGGGTCTCTCATAATTCCTGAATGGCCAGGAGTAAGAAACTGATGCTTGCAAGTAATGCAAGAAAATTTACTGCTTTCTATAGCTGTTCTGCATCACTGCTGCTTCTTTGATGTGGATTTGTAGTTCTGTCCACAAGCCAGTGTAGTGGATGGCCTATGTGCTAGAAAAAATAATGGGTTTGCTTATACAGTAAAGGAATGTGCTGCACATCTTTTTTCTTTAATTTGAAGAAACAATTGTTGTTGGATATATTGCAAAGGTTTTACTGCTTGTTGTTGAAGAGAGCTATCTAAAGCCACAAACGCTGAGCAAGCCACATCTCAGAATGACAGTTCCATGAAGAAGTTTGTAAATCTCAGTAGTCTGCTCAGTGCTCTATAGTGATTCGGATTCTGTGTCAGCTCCTGTATATTACCATTTTAATTGCTGTACATGAGATTATATAATATATTCAGTAAGGCATGATGCAGAATAATGAAACATTTCATTACAAAAGCATAAGCCTCCTCATTTTATTGTCACGGGAATAGATTTGTCCCATTATAATTGTTTTTATATTTACCAAAAAAAAAATCTCAAATATATTAAGCTTTAGTACACTAATTAGATTGTATTTTACAGTACCTGTATGTGTGATTTTCTTTCTGTTCAAAGCTGGCAGATGGTGTGGAGCACATAGTTCTGCTCTGAAGAGCTGAGGAAGTTTAAAGAGGTGAACACAATGCATATTGGTTTTTGTTTCCTTTTCATT
>VWYO01018834.1:222445-237982 GCA_013400275.1 Rhadina sibilatrix
TTTTTTTTTTGTCTAGATGTCACTTTTTCAGGGCAGGAATTCTTCCGAGTTCTGAAGAACAACACATCCCATGTTCAACAGACATCACATACATATGTGCACTTTCATGCAAGATGTTCTGCATTCATTCTGGTACCTCTTCATTGCATGACTTGGGGAACAGAGATACTGCCAGAGTCAATCCATAAGATTTGCCCCTACACATGAAAACACTTTGCACACAGAGGCAGTGTGCTGAAAGACTTCAGTGGTGAGAATTAAATAGGCAATGCCTTAATAGTATCTACAGGAAAACTATTTATTCTGTGTACTAATAAAAAGATAAGTTATCAAGTACAGGAATCACCACTGATTTTCCTGGGCTTAAGCTTGGTAAACTGCATGAAGACCTCATGCCTCCCTCTGAGACTATTTCCTGGAGGTGCAGACGTCTGTGTCCCTGCACCTGGGCAAACCAAAACTCCTTTAAATCTCAGTGTTACATTAATGCTGCGTTGGGTGCCTGCTAGTATCAAATCAGAATGGTGTGACTTTGGTGTGAATTGCACATGAAGCATGGGCGCTATTTGTATGTTAACAACTGTGTGGCCTGTTGCTTTCCCTATTTATTCCCTGTGCTTTGTCCAGATGCGAGCAGGTAAAGTGACCCACATCTTCCTCTGACACATCACAGGTGGCACTGCCCAAGCTCAAAGTGCACAATCAATTTTTCCCTGCTGCATAACAAACACAAACACGCAGACAACCTTAACCACAGCGGCTGGTGCAGGAGCAGTCTCCTCCCCTCCTCCCCGGCCTCCTGGCAGATGGCACAGCAGCAGCGCAGCTCCACAGCTCCAGGACCAAAGGAACAGATGCTGGATTACCGCACACTTTCTAGAGCTTTAATCTTCGAAGAAATTCTGGATCTTACCTGGCTTCTCCTTTCCTCCTGTCATTCACAGAGGCAGCAGAAGCCTCCGAAAACAAGATTATGCAGGCCCTTGGCACAGCCCGAAGCCACAATGTCAGCAGGGATAACGACAGTGCGGTTAATAATGGCTGAAATAAGTGTAAGGGTGCAATCCTTCAGAATAAGGATTTTTGAAGACAATTACAGGGGATGGAAAATTGGGTTACGAAAGATTTTAACAGCAACAATATTTTAGTTTCTTAAAATGCTAGCTTGAAAAATGTTACAGGGTGAGTTGATCATATCTTATGTGGAAACTAAGAATGCAGAGAGCTATTTGAAAGATAATTTGGTAACTAGATAGAAAGAAGCATGTTAAAACATTTAAGGATCGTTTCCTCTCCTTCTTCTTCCTTATAGGTGGCTGCCACATTTAAAGCTGATTTGCCATTAGATTAATTGGTTGTGGACAAAGAGCATTTTTTAACAAACCCCAGATCCAGAATATCATTTCAGTGGACAGACATGGTAAAGCAGCACCTACAATCAAATCCACAGCTGAGACTTCATTTTGTTTGTGAATTAAATTTTACTTATGTTGAGGACAAACTGTCTTGAGTGGTGTAATCACAGCATTATATTATTAAACAATTGAATTTAGACTATCAATGGACTTTACAATTAGAGACCTTGATCTCATTTGATCTGAAATAAATCCATAGTGGCTTAAAGGAGTTTGAGCAAAATATTCTGACACTGCATTTTAGCAGATATACTCACAGTCACTACTCAACTTTAAACTATAATGTTTTAACTGAGGACAGATTAAAAAAATATAATACAAAAGAAATAATTAGTTTGGAAGCTGATAATATTTTGTTCAGTGAGATCCAAACAACACCTAGTTGCATAATTATTTTTTACTTTATTATTTATTATTCAAGTCCTAAAAAAAGAGAAAAAACACTCTAATTCATTTGATTCACATTTCATTTTACTCTTACACACTTCTTAATTGAAAGGGCAATGTTAAACTTCCTTTTCAGTTACAAATTGCTTCAAATGATTATTGAGTTGTAGTTTGAATGAATTATTCAAAGTTTAATTTTAAAGGTCTCATCCTAATATTGAGGGATTGATTATTTTTTTCTGAAGTGTACAAGTGTGCTCCAAAAACATGCTGCTTTCAATCACTTGGTCTTATAGATTATTTTTGTAGGGGCTGAACTTCAGCAAATGCATCCTTTCTTTTCCTGTCTTTTTACAAGTAATGATGGAGACCTGAATATCAAGAAACTTCTAAAGCAGTCAAAAAGAATAAGTTAAAGGTTCAGCCACATAGTCTGAATTATGGTTTCACCCATCTACTAAGAGTCACATTCAACCAGTCTCTCTAAGAAAGTATTTTAACGTGTGAGAAGCCCTGAGAGTACTGCAGGCAGATGCAATGCCTGTCCCTGTTTCCCCAAATTGGAGGAGGCTGCTAACAGGAAAACTTCATTTCCTTTTCATTACACAGCTGCTGGCTGCCTGAGCTGGCTGATACAGGGAGGGCGTGGGCAGGGATGTCTTGGTGAGTTCTGGGGAAAGTGCTAACAGGATTTATACATTATCAGGAGACCACTGAAGTTCAAGAATGAGGGAGGGACATCTATACATTTGCTAATAGAGGTGTTGTCATTGGTATCAAAGGCAGTCAGCCGTGTCTGTAGTCAGGTCTTGTGTTATTTCACTTAGCTTTCTTATTTGAAAATAGGGACATAGCTATTACTAGCCATAGATGAACACTGGACAAATTTTTGTGAAAATAATCCTCCTATTTGAAATAATAAACTCCTTGAACTTCCACTCCTTGAAAGTTCCATGTCTTGTTGGCATCTACAGTTGTGATATTCTGTGAGGCCGTTTTGTATTCGTTCTGTAGAAAGTGACTGCATACTGTATTTAAAAAAGATTCTACTCTGTGTTGCATTTGGCAGATTTTGGAAGGATAATTGGAGATGATTTGCCTTAGCTTGCCTTACTTCCCCAACAAATGTCTTCTGTGTCAGAAGAATTTTCCCTGCACTACAGCTTTTTAGTTTTCTTTATGCATTTTTCAACAAAAAGCTTCCCCATTTGAAACCATGGTTCAAGTACCTTCTCTGAAAGAAAAACAAAAACAAAACAAAAACAAAAATAAAAATAAAAACCAAAACAAACAAAAAATACAGTTGATAGAAACAGATCTGCTGGAAATAGCTTGAGTCATTGATCTGGATGCTCGCAAACATAGAAGTTATGCAATAAATGTTTAATATCAAAAGCACTGTTCACTCATGGTATCTAAAGAACACTTCCCAGAACTCCAGAAACAGAATAAAGCCTGTATAAAGCTCCAAAGTTAGAAGCAATGTTCAAATACAAACCCACAACTTATAGCCCCTGCTTTACCCCATTTTCTAGGTATCAGTCCTACCAAAACCCTGTAAAACAAATGATAGATAAGTAGCCTCTATTTCACCTTTAAATGACAAAATCGTTCCCAAAGTTAAATCCCACCCTTTTCTTTGCACTGTTTGTCAAGGATACTTGAGAAAGGAATAGTACAAAATCATCTTAGTTTGGAACTCAGTGTGAGGTCACTGGGAACTATGGACATGTTATTTTGGCCTGATGCCAATGCTGCTGAAATAATGCTTGTCACATTTATTTTCTTTGTTGAAGATGAGACCTTGCAGCATGATCACTTTCCTTAAAAGAACTAACTTATTTCCATAGGAGAAAAAAGAGCTCAGAATTTTTATCTTCCAAGAACTTTCCCAGAGAAAAGGAGGGAAATATAAAGATGAGGAAAGACAAGATTTAGACAGTAGTCAGAAAAAGACAAAAACGTTATACCTCAGTTATTCCTCATAGCTGTTGGAGTAAGAAGTGTGTAACTAATATGATGCAATTGTCTGTATGTGACCACCAACCCAGGACTGCAGCTGGAAGAGCAGAGGAGCAGAAGGCCGTGGGATCTCTGACCTCCTGCTTCCAATGATGCAGAAATACTTTGCAGACTGCAAAGCTGAGAGGTAAGAATACTGTAATCATGGAAGAACAATGCAGTGACCATGTAAGCCTCACACAACAGCTGGAATCATTTGGTGTGACACACAAAGTCAGGGCTTTATTGAGAAATCCTACCAGCCTTCCAGCTACTCTTACCTTCAGTATATTGTAAAATAGCATTTTGAGTATTCCTCCAAATCCAAGCAATGTCTCAAAACGAGTTGTAGCCTCAGAAGTAACTTCCACTTTGACAAGGAGTTCCAACTGCTTGGATTTAATTGACTCTGCAATTTCCATGCTTCCTTTTCCTGAAAACTTTTTATTATTGTCTGGGGAGGGGAGACCCCCGGAGAGTTGATTTTTTGATTTTGGTTTGGTTTTTGGTTTTTGTGGTTTTTTGTTTTCCTTTGAACATGCTGAGAACTGCAATGCTGAGACCTCAGCAATTAAAGTGACCAATTTACAGTTATTTAATAGTGGATGAATTATGAGGGTGTATGTATCAAGACAAGTTAGCACTCAGTAGTGTAAAAGAGGATCTGCATTAAGTGTTGGATAAATATTCCTCCCATGCAGGAGGAGGAAAGCAGCATGATCACTGCAAATGCATGACTTTCAAAATGAAACTGATCATTTTTCCTTTGCTTCACAGTACAAGCTCACCTAGGAGCTGGTGTTCAGTTCCTGAGATACTACAAACTCATACAGTATTTTAGGTTGCTCCTTTGGAACACAGTGGCTTCCAGACACTCCAGCCACTGGAGGCATTTATTCTTGACTCCAAACTGCATTTTACCAAAGCCCCCCTCTTCTGCTGATATAAGTTATAAATTATTTTCATTTGTGAACTAAATAAATAATGTGATTCAACTCAAAAATTAATCTTCAAATCAAAGGTAGTAGTGATTTTTTTTAACTGGGGTTTGCTGAAAAGCAATTTTTTTCCCCTGGGAATAGGGCAAGACCTGGAAAGGTGTGATTCAGCATCAGGCAAGGGTAACACCGTGTCCTTAATGTACCATACTAGCTAATAAATTAATAAATTGAAAATATAATGAAAATTAGGTCTAATCCTAAGTAAATAAAACACCTGACTGCTTGAACTGTCCCCAATATATTTTGACCTTCTTACTTTCTGCTTTTCTTTTGATTGCCTAGGACCCCTACAATATCCTAGGAAACATGAGTACATCAAGGATACTAGCCAGGCATCCAGAGCAAAGATCAGATTAGTCCAACATCTCTCAAGAATAGTTTAGAAATAATTGATTCTCCTTGGGGACCGGGGAATGGAAAAGAAGCCCTCTCAAGCTCTCTTTGATCTTGTTATCTTGTTTATTGTATTATCTCGTAGTCAGTTCAGATGTAGCACAAAAGAAAGCAGACTCTGTCACATATTACTTCTTTTGCTGCTCTCTCAACTTACTCTTGGATAAAAGCAGCTAGGACCACAATTCTTTGATTTTACTCTAGAAGACAGATTCCTTAGGGGCAACTAAGAATCAGAGATTCTTGTTAAATGTTAAGTTTGGGGTTCATAGCCCATAGTTCACAATCATAGCCTGCTGATGGCCAAAATGTGACTGGGTGACTCAATGTCCTTGTTCTCTCCTCTTTACAGCTGGGCTCAAATATGGGATTTTCCCCTTTTTCCCATCCAGAGTTTTTCTCCAGGTCAGTCCAACCTATAGGTGGAGGAGAGTCCTGAGTTATGCTGTGTTCAAAAGGGAGTCTGAAGAAGAGGTCTGCAGGGTGAGAGAAATAGCTCAGTTATGCAAATGAATAGAGATACAAATGGATGTTGATAGATTTCTCTTCTCGCCCCAAAAACAGGAACTCTGTTCCTGACAAAATATAGAGGAATGAAGTGGGAGGATCAGATTAAGTCTACTGGAAGGAAAGATAAAAATATTATCATTAGGGTTTTAGGGAAAACAGAACTTTTGTCATTGTTGTTCTCATTGCTGATACATTGCTCATGGAAGGAAACATGAGTGAGTTTTCAGCCTGTGCTCCTGGGGACAGATACGGCAATGGAAGAAGAGGGAAGTTCAAAAGGTGTCTGTATGTCTGTAGAGGAACTCAAGCCCCAAAACTTCTTGTTGCTGCCATGGTAACTACATTTAGAATAATGAAAATCCGAGATAACGTTTCCTCTGCTTTTGACCTTTTTGCTTTTCCTACAGCATGTCTCATCTCAGCAAGGTCAGACTTGCCTGTGAGCACCTCAGCCCAGATGCTTTGCTCTCGCTGCATCTTCTTGAGTGCCTGCCCTCCAGCCGAGATATCTCCTCAGGGGATTTTCTCAGCCGTCTGGAAGCATTTCCACCTATGTACTTTAATTTTGTTGCAATGAGATCAGCACACTATGACATGCCCCTTCTTGGCATGGATATTTCTTGGCAATGTTTCCACCAAGACTGTCCTTTCCTTTCAAACAGCCCAGGTTTGGAGTTTTAAAAAGCTGAAAGGAAGAAAGGAGGGGGTTTTGAGGCTTTGGATTTTTGCATTTATTTTTCTGAATGTTTATGTGCAGGTACTTGCTTAACCCAAAGACACCAAGAGTTCACTTTTGCTTAGAGATGTTAAGCTGATCTTTTACCATCAATCCTTCAAGTGTTTCTGCCTATTTTGAGTGCAGGAATAGGGGAGGAAGTGTTTAGGTGAGAATCAGCTGGGAAGAGATAAGCAGCATAGCTGTCCAGAGGTCAGGGTGAGTATATATCTGCACAATCTTTTTTTTTCCTGAAAGTTGGAATCTCAATAGGAAATGGGACGTCATCGTGTGATGCAACGCAAGGATGTGATCCACAGTGAGGGAAGGAAGCAGCATTGCTCCTGACCATCATTGCTGTGTGCCAGCAACAGCTGCACAACATCCAGGCAGCACTGACTGGTCCTGGCACAGGCAGAGGCCACCAGGAGTGAGGGACATGGGGCAGGAAAGACCTTCCTGTCTGAGCCTTGCTGTGGGGAACTCTAAGGCTGTTCTCATACCTGCCTGTGCTTCCTGTGCTCTTACCCAAATTTCAACACCAGCTGCAATTAATCTTCTTTTACACACTGCTTTGATCTAGCAATTGATCTTGCAGGGTACAGAAAACTAAGGCAACTCGTTTACAATTAAAATATCACTGAGAATCAGTGTGATTACTGTCTGTGAGCTGGCCTCTCATCTCATTTGGACCTCACAACCTCAGTTTTTCCCTAGCAGGCTATTTTCTGTTAAGGTTGGGGTTGTGTATTTTTTATTATTATTTTTATTTTTTTTAAATATTTTTTAAAATCTGTATGTGGAGCTCACTTTTCATTTCCAAGCTGGTACAAGGGGTTATTTGTTCATAGCAGGAAGGGCAGCCTTGTTTCCTTAATCTAGGTATTCTCTTAATCAGTTCAACAATTTAACCAGATCAAATAAATGTAGTTAGTTAACTTGCACCTTGATCAATTTTATTTCATAATATAAAAGTATCATAAAAAAATTTACCTACCTTATACATTTAATGTTGTCAGAAACATTTCTAAAAGATATAATGAGAAAAACTATATTGACATTCAATAAAAGAGTTGTTCAAAACTGATGTAAAATGAATTTATGCTGAAACTTCATTTTGATAATTTTTTAATTTTTTTTTAAGCTGCCTGATATTGTTTATTGGGGGAGCAGGGATGATTTTCTTCTACCTATAAGTAAAAATTGAAGGAAAATTCTCAGGCACAATTTTAAACTAGGCAATATTATCAGAGAGCTCAAATGCTTGCAAGTGCAAATTCAAGCTACAAATACAGCAACAACAAAAAATAAATCCATGTGTTTTCAGTCCCATTATGCAGACGTTAACGCACTGGTTTGCTGTTATTTTAGGAAAGTGATATAAACACATGGGTGAAAATTCTGGGGGACAGAGGGACAGGTAAGAGCAACTTGTAGAGAGCAGTAGAGTTGCTGGGGCGGGCCCCGGCCCCTGTTTCTGTTCGGAGAGGCGCTGCTGTGCTGCCACCTGCTCCCGCCGCGCTGGCACGGAGCTGCTGTGCCCGGCCCTGCAGGGTGGGGTCAGGCGCCGTGGGTTACGGATCTGCAAGTGCGCAGCCTTTCCTGCGCTCGGAGGAAGAAGGGCAGTCCCTGACTCGTAAGAGTCTGATGGCAGCGCTTTTCCTCAGACTTCCCAGCTGTGGGTGTCCCTGCCCCTGCTTTGGCTGTTCTCTCACCCGGATTTGCCACCTGCCTGGCTGGCTCTGTGGCATTTCCTGACACACACCGCAGCCTCCACGGGCTTCCTTCTGGGCTCGGGATGCTTCTCCCACAGCCATCACAACGGCCGTGCCTGTCTCTCCCAAATGCTGAATCTTTTCTGACTGCTTTCCTACAGTTTCTTGAGCAAGAGAAAAGTCTTTCCCAAAAACATTATTGGCACTCTTAATGAGCAAATAGATGTTGGGAAACTGCACTCCTGTCAAGCCTGCGTGCACATCCCAAACATGTTTTCCCCAAAAAAAAAACCCCATTTAGCCTTTTTCTGTTCTGTGACAATAAGCTCTTTCAGTAATACCTGTACAGAACAACAGTTTTTATATGAGGATTTCTTCTTCCACAAGAGGGGAGCATGCAGAAGATAACGTTAAAGAGGCTTCTCTCCTCACGAATCACACTGCAATGAAGTTCTGTGTCTCTGCTCTTAGACTGGCCAAATGTACATTAATGTAATTTAACCTCTTTCTGTGAAGTTTAGATTAAGGCCCGTTACATCACAAATAAAACAGACCAAAACTGATAGAGACATTTATAAGCACTTAGGGTTATCATCCAGCGTCTGACAACCTGTTTTGCATCCTTAACTCAATTTTGTGTCCAAACTCTGGAGGAGGGGGGAGTGTAACATTTTACTTGTAGCACTAAGGGTAGTTTAATGAAATTTCTGTCAGCAAAGTAGATCTGACATGTTATTTCATTCAACTTATCTGGAAATGCACAAATTGTCAGGGAGTCCAGGACTCTCTAGTATAAGTCATTTGCAGTTAAACTTACACTTTTCCCATTGAAGCAACTCTCCAGCTTTGCTGCTATTTGTGTGGTTTTCTGGTTTTGGAAGATGTTTCATTCATTTTGTTGACTTTGGCAAACATTGACATAATTGCTTGTCCATGTTCTGAGACATTTCCATGAAACACTTCTTCTCTTTAAACATTTTAACTGGATGCTCTCACTCAGATTTACAGGACTTAAAACCACTAGTTTAATATTGATTATGGATACTGCTCTGGTCAGCTTTGCTGTTAGAATCTTTTTTATGATTGAAAACCAGAAAATCTAACACCAAAAAAATTAAATTATTACACCAGTAGTAGAGGAATTCTCTTTTTTCCTGTGATTTCATTCCATATGATTTTGGGATCGTACCTAAATGATAGTCAGTCCTTAAAATCTACAGTTCAACCCAATTATATTAATGCAAGTCTGAAAAAAGACTCTGACATTAAATAATTTGACAACCTGTTCCTTTCCCCCCATACTCAAAGTCTGTTACAAGCTCAAGCTGCTCCCTACAGGTCCTAAAGCTCATCACTTCAATCATTTTGCTCTCCTTCACTTCCAGAGCGCATTTCTGAAGCAAACCACCTGCACTCACTGTGCATTGGTGTATTTTGAGAGAAAGAACAAAACTGGTCCCTTTTTTACATAAAATAAACAAATCTGGGAGATGTGTTGGAGAAGTTGTGAGAACCAGGAAGTTTTCATTCAACCTGATTAGAGCTGCTTCAAAGAAATCATCCTAAATCATATCTGGGACAGATGCAGGGTCCACTGCACCATCTTCTTTGCTCTGCAAATAATGTCCTGCTTGGCTGCAACATTTGGTAAAGACTGAAGAAGTCAGCAGCTGATGTACTTTGATGTCCATCTGTAGATGCTAAAACAGAATATAATATATGTATATATGTATATATGTATATATGTATATATATATGTGTGTGTATATATATATGCACCAACCTGGCTTTGGAGATGTGGCATAAAAAAATAAACTATGAAAATTCCCATCAAAGAAAATTTTATGGGAAAACCATTATAACTTTTAATGCATGGGAAATATAACCTTATAACTTTACAATCTCTTTGGTCTTAGAAGTTATGAATTTATTTAAAATACCACTTCTCATTATACTATTAATACACATGTGCTTGGGGTTCTACACCCAAGAAAGTGGGCCAAAAACATGCTAGGGTGAATAATAAACACTTCCAGAGAACAGTCAAAACTGCTCTGACATCAGAAATGTATTATCAGGTGGCAGCACTGACTCTGGCTGGGTATTTAGGAAGCATTATGACATTACCTAATGCTGGGATACACAGATGCTTTGGCCAGACTCTTGTTAAGGCTGAGCCCCCCAAATGCACAGTCTCTCTTCCAAAGAGCCTCCAAATCAAGAAACAGATGTGATGAGAATTGAAAAAGCCATGGTAGATATTTCAGCAGCTGTCCATAATACCACAAATCTTTGGAGAAAAAGCTTCCAGAAACCTTTTTGTCTGTACTTCAGGCCTCCTCTGCAACCTGTTAATCCTTCCTTTTTAAAGGATTTGATGAGAGATAGGAAATCAAGAAGAAAATGAAAATATATTGCATTTATCTGTACACCAGTGTCTTTAATTATGTAGCATTTGGTATTCATTCTCCATTGGCATCTTGCTAAAAATGGTTCTAACTATCCCAGAAGCATGGCCGTGAAACCTGGGGAACTGAGAACATAAAAAGATTAACCAATATGAACAAATTCTAATACACTACTCACTGATTTGAGTAATATTTTACCCATCAAATAGTTTCTTTCATCAATAAGGCTGTCTTTTTGTTTTGTTTTGTTTTGGTTTTGTGTAAAGAATAATGAACCAATATGAAAAGTGAAAGGATTAAAGATCCCAGACTTTACCTGTGAGGCTATCTATGGAACAGACAGTTTTCATCAGGGCTTAGAGTGACAGAATGAATCTTGAAGTGAATACTTTAAGTGATGACTCTGCTACCCAGAAAATTATTCCCCAAAGAGTTGGATAGACAAAAGATTTTATTGATTTTTATTTCATATTTTAATGATATATATTTTAGCTACATCTTCTCTGCCTCTGTCTTCTTCCTATGAAAGTGATGATATAATGTAGCAGCTCTTACAGAGTAGTTGTTACTTTTCACAGTCCCAGCTGTTTCATTCTAAGAATAAAAAGATATTGGATACCTGCCAATTAGGTAAATGGAATTGCCATTTTCATTTATTGCAATAGCCAGTTTAACTTGTACTCATAATGTTTTTTGTTAATGTAGATAAAATTACAACATTGGCAAGAGAGAGTATTTTTATGAGCAGAATATGTGTGTTAAAATATTCAGTCTTTTCAGAGGATTCACAGATGTTTTGGATTCAAAATGCAAGTTTTAAATGATCACTAATGTTCTGATGTCTCCTACCTGTCCACTGACGCCAGATCCCCCTCCCCTCTGCTCATCTTTCTGGTGTTTGGTGCAGAATGATCAATAAGAGGGAGGGCTACATAGGCACATTTTCCCACCTACTTCCTATTCCTGCTTTCCAGTTAAAATGCTGAATAGAATTATAAACCCATTAAGCAGTGTTAAAATGCACTAATATCAGAGTGCTCTTTTTGAAAACTGAATCACTTTACAACAGAGGCACATCTTCCTTCCGTGTAAGTTAGGAAGGCTTACGGAAAGCAGATATAATCAGCTAGAGAATTTTTTAAAAAGTACTTCCTGTAGAGAATGAAATGCTTCACAGGTTCTATTACCTGTACAAAATGCCCATCAGAAAAAAAAGGATTAAAATGACTTGTAATTTGTTGCACTTACTGTCAAAATGTGATGTTATCTCAAAAATGCCAGAAACGTCCCTTGCCAAGCTTGGAGACTGCACATGTGGAGGCCCTTTTTGGGACAGAGGCATAGGTTTGTGACAGAAGATATATTTGGAGTGTAAGGCAAAGAAGTTTATGAAGGGGCAGATGGGTCTTGAAGGAAGAAGGATTCAAGAATGGTGTTGTGCACTGCTCAGTCATGTGCTAAATGTCCAGGTTAAGGAAGGCATTTTAAGAAATGGTTATATTAACCTGAAGAAACTGCAGAGCCTTCCAAGCCCTTTTAGCAGAGCAACCTTATATCTCCTGCTACCTTTGAAAGCATATGCCTTTGAGGAAGATAAGTAACAGAAAGGAAGGGAGAAGAGAGACAGTGGCTGTCTGAACATCCTCCTCCACAAGCTGGAGTTGAAGTAGTGGAGAAGTTCTCCACCCCACTGTGTCATCTGGTATTTGGGGTGCTCTGCCTGGCACATGCCAAGACATTTGCATGAATAAGTGACCAAGATGAGTTCAGTTAAAATAAAGTCTGTCTGAACTGGCTATTTAAACTCTGAATTAGATTTTTTCCCCAGAAAAAAAAAGTAATGTGCTTCTGAACAATACTAAGTGCAACAGCTAGGCTTCAAATGCTGAGCTACAATCAGAAAACTCAGTTTCTGGTTAATTAGAAACATACCCCTTCAACAAAATTACAGACAAAGGCAAGGAGCAGACACACGAAAAGGTAAAACTATAAAGCAAAGCAGAAAGTAATCAATTAATGTACTTCCAACTTTTTATTGTCTTATTTACCTCCCTCTGAAACGTTTATACAGATTCCTTTTTTTAGTATCTGAATATCCTTGATTGCACATTTCCTCAGACCATCTCATGACAGGCAGAGAGAAAATGGTTATCCTCATTTCACAGGGGGAGAACTGAGGCAGGAAAAGCCTGTGATCAAAATGAGTTCCCAGGAGAGGCAGTCTCCAAAAAGCAACTGGCTTTCCTATGCTACATGGATATCAGTTGTAGAGATAAAATAAATTCTGCTTAAATATTGAATTGGTTTAAGGTCACCGAATTTGGAGGAATTCTGCAAATAATACAGAATTATTTTATTTGTCCTCTCACTTTTATAGCCCTTAAAATGCACTACCTTTCCATTTTCAAAATTTTCTATGCAAATATGAAAAAAAAGATATATAATGCATATAGTGTTATATATAATGTATATCATACATATTTAATGAAAGATTATATTCTTAAGCAAGATTGCAATTCAGGCAGCGAAAGATTAGAATGATTTAATTATACATCTATCTATAAATAGTGTGAGTAGAAATTAACCAAATTTTATCTTTTTCTCTCTGTATTTATGTATGCAGCTTCATTTTCTCACCTTGAAAAAAAAAAAAAAAGAAATCTATAAACGTTGTCAGCAGTCTTTTGGATATAGGTGAATGAAATTACATTTGAAGTAATTACAGAAATAAATGCCGAGTAATTAGTAAGTCATCGCAAAGTAAATTCTCGTTAATGTAAAGATAATGTAAAAGTGGGTAAAAATAAAATTAATGTACAAAAAAAAAATATTTAAAAGTGTTTTCTTGTCGATGAAAAGACCTTCGCTCTTTCTGTCCCTCCAGCGCTCTGTGCCAATGTCCCTTTGGCACGCCCTTGCCGCGCCCTTCCCCAGCCCTGGGCAGGCAGGAGGTGGCGATGCTCCAGCTCTCCCCCACTGCCAACTCCTTCCCCCCGGGCTGCCCCGGCCCTTTGCCGGGGCTGTGCCGAGCTGGAAGTTACCCCTTGCAGGCTGAGGGAGGTAGGAGGCATTGGAAGGAGCAGAAGGGTCTTCTCTGCTCCGCAGACCCTCTGGCCAATCCCTCTACAAGAGACCCTTACTTCAAACGGATTTAAATAGCTGCTTTCCAGGTGTCTCCCAGCTGGCTGGTAACCCAATATCCTAAGGGTTCATGTACCTATTTTTCCTAAATTTCCTCAACTTCCCTTTCCTCTGCATCAACATCTGGCATCAACCTAACCACAAGCTTGAATACCCCTTCAAATGCATTCAGGACAATTTTTCAATAGCAGCCAGGCTCTCTTTGAAATTGCAGTCATTGTATGCATATTTTCATAGCCTTCAAATTTCACAGGCCTTGCTGAAGGCAGGATTTTATTAGTCTCTCTACATGGTTAAGATTGTTTATGTCATTCGTGGATCACTAAAAGAAAACATCAGAACTCCACATCTCCATTACTTACAGTAGGCTTAAACAGAGATAAACAGAGCCTGTTGTGCCGTGGCATCTCAGAGAAGTGCACTCATTTCAAAGCACTGCGTGTAGTGAATAGATGAGGCACAAATGCCATCCAGAAGCAGTAACCTAACTACAGTTTCCTTTCTTCCCTTTCAGCATAGCTTTGACAGCGCAAACTTTTGTAGCTAGTGTAATGATTCTTGATGGTAGATGGCAGCAAAATATCCTAGCAAATGCTTAGCTTAATTGTTTGGGTTTTTTAAGATAACTTTGACGGATTGCAGGGTATGAAGAGTAGGTTTAAGCATACTAAGGCAGGGGCAATGCACACAACTTCTGTGGGAAGAAGATATAAAGAAGAAAAATATCCTGGTAGTTGATGGTAACAAAAATTCTAATACAACGAGCTAGGGGCAAAGAATCTCAGTTAATTCTACTGCAGTTATCCAGATGCTAAAACGTGTTTGTCCTCTTCAGGGAGGTTGAGGTACCTCCCTTTACGGATAGGAAACATACAGTGACTGTCTCAGGATTAAATAGAAGTATAGTAACATAGACACAGTTTGACATCATTGGTGTAAATTGGTAAAACAAATGCATTTGCCAAGAATTTTAAGTGATTAATGGTTCTGGATGACTTCAAAGTGCTTTGCTGTAAAACTTTTTAGAAGGACTGTTTTTCTTAAGGTGAGAGCTCAGTGTGAGAGTAACTCCCTTTTACATATCTGAAGCAGAGCTCTGTGCTAGAAATGAGGTTTCTAGAATCACTACCTGTGAAAATGTAGATCCTACTCCTGAATGCTCCTGAAAAGTATTGTACAAATTGTTGGTGTTAACTTAGCTACACAAATTCAAACTTACTATATAAAAATAAGAAGTAACTCAAGCTTTCCAAATTATTTGAAGAATTTAAAAGCAATCAAGATGAAGTTATCATCAATAAAAGCTAGGGATACCTTCAAGATATATTTTAGGGCTGCTGATCTTAGGTGTTAAAGCCAGACATTTATTTCTTTCCTATGAATTGAAGAGTCTGCTTCTGCTCCTCTTTGAAGTCAAGGAGAGTTTTATCACTGTCTTCAAGGACGGGCAAATTAGAGACCAAATTAGCATCTGGAACTATGTACAGTAGGGTGTTCGAGTGGTGTACAACTTGTCACCACAATTATAGTAATTTTAATCAACCTCATTTGCTGTTTGCTTCTCTGAGATTTCCAGGAAAATTTGCTCATCTGCACTTCAGTGTTAATATCTCTCTACTCTTTCTGTTTTACAAGTCATGCTTTTATTCTGTCATTCCTGCTGCAGCTGAACCGGAGGATTTTAATAAACCTCTTGTTACCCACATCTCCTATCCATATGTCATTGACTTAAGCAGTGCAGTTTGTCAGGTTAATATTTTAGACATTTTGTATTTAGACTATTACTTAGCTGATCCATAACAGGGGGTTATAGTCAGGGATGGGAATATTGAGTGGCTTTTTTTTTTTTTT